>PVIA01016047.1:0-21134 GCA_004024845.1 Tonatia bakeri | reverse complement strand
CTGGTCATTGTCCATCTTCCAGGCGGAGAACATGGTTCTCATCTGTCACCACCCACTTCTTGAGTCACCTACTGAATTGGTCAGGTTTTTAAAAAGTCTTTTTATTTTATTTGCCATTTTGTAGTTTTGTCCTTAAGTATTCCTCTCAATTGTTGATGTAGGAGCCCAATTGTCTGCCCCAGCAAGCCTGTTCCACTGGGGGAGTGACCCGATTGTTGTGTTTATTTGTCCTCTCTTTGGCTTCTGGATCCCTTTGAAGAGATGATTATTTTTCTCTGCTGGCCAGTTGTAATTGAGGCCCTTTTAGGGGAAGGGGTGCTGCTCTAAAACTCAGAAAACTGTCAGGCCAAGGGGTCCTCTCCCTGTGAGCTTGGTGGAGAGGCTGACACTGCCTGTTTGCAGCACCCCAAGGAGGCACCCCTGCTGTCAGATCACGCTGGGCTCTCCCTGCACCAACGGCAGAAAAGATTTGTCCAGTCCCTTCTGTCTCTTAAGGAATCCTGGCACACTTAAGTAGGGCAGAGTGCGACCCCCAGGGGTCTGCACATCTTGATGATAAGCCCTGTAACACCTCGGCACCACCTCTTTTACATAAAAAGGTTTGGGGGTGGGGGCGGATACTCTTACTGAGAGCCCAAGGGCTCACTCACACCCACCATAGGTCCTGGCTCTTAAAGGGCAAGTCTCTTGGATTTGGAAGTAGAAGGGAACAGAATCTGATTTAGATCGCCCTGCCACGGGTCTAAAAATGCCCTGCCACGGGTCTTCTGCAAAATGAGGAATCTTAAACTAGTATTAGTACTTAAGGGCTTTTCCAACGCCAAGTAATATCTGTAAATCAAATATTAACTAAAAAGTGTTCATGATTATGATCGTTTATGGGATCGGAGTGTGTCATGAAAGGAACACTGTAGGACAGGTATTTTTAAAGGAAAGAAGAGTTTTTGAGTTGCAATGCTTTTAGGAAAAACCAGTGAATCTGGAGTCAGGAGCTGGAGCTTGAAACTGGGCAGCCAGCTCCACTGAGCGGTTAAATTTTTTTAATCCTGATCATATGTGGAACACAAAATATGTGTCCCCATAACCTGGAACAACACCTCTCACACGCACTGTCCATACAAATCACCTGGAGGTGTGACAGTGCAGGTTCTGCTGCAGTGGGTCTGGGAGAATGTGGGCGCGCCTCTCTCTCTCTCTCTGTCTCTCTCTCTCTCTCTCTCAGAGAAGGCCCCCACCGGGCATCTGCAGCTCACACACAGCTCAGCAGCAGCAAGGCTTGGGATATTTGTAGTGGCAAGTAGACCTCTGGCGGCCAGAGCTGAAATGTACAATCAATTTTGTCACACAGCTAAAAATTCTGTTTTCTGGGAATGCATTCGAATAAAACTTCTCCCACCCCCAAAGCCAGCAACTGACATATCTCTAACTGACATGATATAGGCAAAGCCAACGTAGTTTATTAATTTGGACTCCGTTAATCTGGACATTGGTGTCATTCCAGATGGACCGCAGTGCCAGTGATTATCAAAGAGGGGTTGCATCTTTTCTAAAAAAACTGAAAATGAACCTAGCAGTAGCCTTTATATACAAATAATGAATGAGTTATAAATGATCAGTCTTTATTTAATTTAATTTATTTTTATTTTCTAAGGCTTTCCATTTGATTCTCCTATCCTTGTTAAGGGCTGCCATAAATTACATTCCTCATAAAACGTCCTCTGATTCAGGCCCTTCTCTGAATCAGACAAGCCTACTCTTTAATTAGGAAAAATGACGGCAGTTTTATAGTAGTTTTAAGTTTCTCTGTCTTCTGGCTCCTCTCCGTCTGCGCTTCTCCTCAGAAAACACAGTGGTAGCTGTTTGACGGGCTGCTGTCAGCGACTCAAATTAAACAAAGGAGCGATGAATGTCGGAAAGATATTTATTTGTGAAAACTGTTTTCTCTATTATTATTTTTCTAGCTACAAATGTGTTTCTTATTTTCAATGTCATCGACATATCTCCTGGCTCTGCTATGGTAAACAGATGAATGTTCCAGAAATCATCCGTTTTGTTTCTGAGGTAACAAAATTAGCAACATTCTAGGACAGAAGATAAACATCCTACACCAAGAAGGTGCTTATTCTCAAACTTGATGCCCATTTAATTGAAACGGACTTGCAAACTGATATCCATTTCAAGTTGATATTGACACCAGCCTCTGTCTCTGGAACAGCTCCCTACCACTGGTCCTGAGCAGTTACTGGAACTGGCCCCGCGGCTCATGGAACTGTTCTTGGGTTCGCTCGTGTCCCAGGGTCCCTCGCTTTGCATACAGACCCCAAAAGCAAGTGCTTTCCTTGCTGGATTCCATAGTATCATCCTACTCATTTATTTGTAAGAGTTATACAGATCTTCCATATTGTAAGAAGTTATATGTGTTTATTCAACCCTTTTATGAATCAGCTTTATAAAAACATCTAGAGTTTTTATAAAACTCTGGACTCAGCAGCTCCTGATGGAATTGTCTGTAGATCATTTTACAAGCCCCTGTTCTGCTTTCTCAGTAAAGGTTTGGTGGGAAGTGCAGGTAAGTAGTTATCACAGATATCTCTGTATTCTTAGCATCTCCAAAACAATACATTGCACATGCACCTCTGACTCAGGGATTGACTTTGGTTTCATGCATAGAACCCACGCCACCTGGTAACACCCCTGGTGACCATTTGCTTGATGAAGGAAACACACCATTCCTCTGCTCTCTGCTCGCAACCTTGGGCAACAGATGGGCTTGGTTTCCCCCACATCGACCAGTTCTCTGCCGCCAGCTGGGTGACCTACAGCTCAGTTCAGCTCTGATACTATCCACCTAGAGTTGGCATCAGACCCCACGGGCTAAAGACTCAGTCCCATACGCCTGCCCCCACTTCAGATGCCGATGCCCCCAGGTTACCCCAGCTGCTGCCTGACTTGGCTACAAACTGGGGACTCCAACGACCCTTGCCTCAGGTTCCATAACTTACTATAATATCTCACAGAACCCAAGGAAACACTTCCTTATATTTACCAGTTTACTGTATAATAAAGAAGAGGGGAAAGATACAAATGAACAGCCAGGTGAAGAGATACATGGGGTGAGGTCCAGAAGGGTCCCCAGCACAGGAGCGCCTGTCTCTGTGGAATTGGGGTGCGCTGCCCTCCCAGCCGGCAGATGTGTTCAGGAACCTAAAAGCCTTTAGCACTGCTGTTTAGGGAGTTCACACACAGTGTGAATAGTGTAGTTTAGGTTTCATCACACAGGTGTGTTTAATTATTGATGCAGTTTCTGGTCCCTCCCCTGCCTAGAGGATGGGAGTGGAGATGGGTGTTCCGTGCTTCTGACCACGACTCGGTCTTCCTGGTGACCAGCTCCCATCCTTCAGTGACCCAGGAGCCCACCGGGAGCCCCCACCTTAGAAAAGAAGACACGCCTATCACCCAGGAAACGCCAAGGGATTTAGGAGCTCTGTGACAGAAACTTGACCAAATATGAGAACAAAAGATGCTCCCAGCCTCTTTATAAGATTGCGATAGCTCCGGCCAAGAGCTGGGGACAAAGACCAAAGCACGTATTTATTATTAGAACACAGTGTCACACTAACCTTCATAGTTTCATTACATTTTGAAACACCCACCAGAAAGGCTGAGCTGGGGAATGTTAACTGGCAGGTTTTGTTTACCTGCCGTTCACAGCATTTCATTATGACAAGGTGGTTCTAAGGAAGGAACAGAACCTCCATTTGTACCTACTAAATTCAAGACGCCAGTTACTGTGCACTTTAAAACCTGATTTATTTCTTTCAGGGGTCAAGTTTAATTTATCCCCCTTCTTGTCTTTCCTTCTGCGGAGCTCTTTTCTGTTGTATGCAGCAGAAAACACAAAGGTGGTAAGTGGAGCACCCGTTCAAGCCCCAGTTGCAAGCAAGCTGTTCTGTACGCCAGCCCTGGGCCACAGCCAAAGGGAGAAAGGAAGAGTCAAGACTGGTTAAAACGGATACATGTTTTGGTAGCAAAGCACTCAAATCAAACCATAAAAATTAAGAAACAGCAGAATGTCTGGATTCTGCTGTATCTGGGTACCCGCTACGACAACCACAGAAGTCATTTGAAAAATGGAAACATGTCTGGGCTCTGTGATTTCTGAGCAAAGTAAGGGTGAGGGTGGAAGTAAGAGGCCTGAGCTGCCTGTTACTTTGAGGGAGACTGGGGAGATTCCACCTTGTATCGCCCGGAAATTTCTTGGACCGCACATATTGAATATTTCACTTTGTATTGTTACATTTATGCATTTCTAAAAACTAGGAATGCATATTAGAAATCAGCTCAAGTGCAAATGGCATAATTCATTTACACATGAGAAGAAACCAATTCCATCAGGTGGCTTTCTTGCCATCTGTTCAGAACAGCCTTGTTTAGAGGGTAGCGGCAAAGCAAGTGATTCTCAATCACAGAATTCTCTTCTTCGCCTGCCCTCCAGGGTCGGTGGGGCCGGCCAAGGGGCACCCACGCAGTCTCTGTGTTGGAATAGGTTAGAGGAATGAGGTCTCTATTGCTAAAAGTTGTGCAAGGTGCAAACAGGTAATTCTGAAAGTCAAGTCTCCAGAGGAATGCAAAGTCAGAGCCAAAGCAAACAGTGGAAACCGGGTCAGCAGCCCCAGAGGCCAAATCATGAGTGGCAACTGAGATAAGACGCCAAATGGGTTAGGAAAACAAAACAAAGAGAGGTGAGAAGTGGTGGGAGCAGGTGGGACCCAAGGAGGCAGCTTTTTGAGGTCAGCTGACTGCATTTAGAACTGAAATGGTTCAGAACTAAGACCCACCCCTCCACCACCACCAGCCTTTCTTCCGTAGGATTTCCCTCAGCTTGTCTGGTGGAAGGCTCTAGAGAAGTCTGGAGCTCGTATTTCTAAGATGAGAAAGTTTTCTGTTGTCACAGTGGAGAAGCAACTGTAGCTCTTACTGGGATCTAATGTTCAGGGTCAGTTTTTGGAGGGTGGGTTGGGTGTAGCAGGAATCGATGGAGCGTGGTGGGGATGTTTGCAGAAGAGGAAAACTAGGGACAGAAGGTCATGGGAATGATGTCCTCTGACAGCTCGGAGGCCACACGTGGACCTCCAGCTTCTGAGATGTCAGGTGTGTAAGATTCTAGAGGAAGCCCAGGCATCTTCCCCTGTGATGCCCTCCTTTAGGGATGGACAGCTGTCGTTGTAGAACTTGCTTTGACCCTGTACATACTACATGGTTTTCTAGAGGCTTCTATTGGTGTCACAGTCCCTCCCACCACAGGAACCTGTCCACAGCCAGGCCTGCTGTTCTCGAATGGGATATTCTTGGGGGAGGGAACGGTGGATTGTTATAGCAAATGCTGTTGACTGAGGTGGTTGCACGAGTTATATTGTTGTCTGTAAGACTGCAGATCCTTCCTGTGTTGCCCTTTTACCAAATAATGTGGATTAATTATTTATTCATCAAGCACAGTGATCAGCGTTTAACATGTGTTCTCATGGACCCTCCCCCAAATTCATGGCCACTTCCTTCTTTTCCCCAGAGCCCCGACTCTGTTCCATTCCCCAGCCTCCCCCCAGGAGAGGCCACCACACGCTCAGCACTACAGTGGCCCTGATTTGTCCAAGGGTCTGCCCATTCCTTCCACCAGTTTCTACTGCAGGAAAGAACCTATGACCAGATTTTGGCCCACAAGACCTGAGGGAGGAAGCACGCTGAGTTTCTGGGATGTGCTCCCTCGTTCCTGAGAGAGCCGAGGGAAGGAGTTGCTGTTTTGTCTCTATTCCATGTTGGACTTTAGCCCACTTGCTAGAATCTGCTCGCCGGAGGTTGGAGCCTGCACACGGGGAGCGGGGTAGATGGAGATACCACAGAGAACTGAAACTGGATTTCTGATAGCCTGTCCGTGGAGCAGACTGCTTTCACCATGAGATGATAAATCTCATTGTTTAAGCGAGTTTCGTCCGGGCTTTCTGCTTATTGCCATCGAATCATCCTATTGATATGACAATGTGAGATGTTTTTTCTCCCTCTTCTACAGATGAAGAAATTGAAGCTCGACATTGAGCAATGTTTCCGGGATTAGACAGCTCTTAAGGTAGAGTCACGATTTGAACCTAACGTGGCTCAACTTCTAAGTCTGTTTGCAAACTCGGAGCCTCTATTTGACACGATTAATCTGACTTTGACCAGAAAGACAAAGGTCATAGACATGAATGCAGAGGGCCTTGATTATCCCAGAGGCTCCCAATCCAAGGCATTTGTCCTGGGGGTGGCCTGGTGAGGACGGTGCCTTTAGAGGCTCAGGACATGAACCAGGGACTTATAAGAGACAAAGAGAAGGTCCTGCCAAAAATCAATCTCTCTGCATTATAAGAAGACTCCTATCCATCCTTCCTGAGTCCTCTTAAATGCCATTTTCTCAGTAAAGATTTTCTCCTGTGCCCCAGGCTCAGTCAGTCACTGGACTGTGTGCTCTCATCAGACCCTTGACTTCGTGAACTTCTGACAGTTCGGAGGCCACACGTGGACCTCCGGCTTCTGAGATGTCAGGTGTGTAAGATTCTAGAGGAAGCCCAGGCATCTTCCCCTGTGATGCCCTCCTTTAGGGATGGACAGCTGTCGTTGTAGAACTTGCTTTGACCCTGTACATACTACATGGTTTTCTAGAGGCTTCTATAGGTGTCATAGTCCCTCCCACCACAGGAACCTGTCCACAGCCAGGCCTGCTGTTCTCGAATGGGATCGAGACTTTGTGAACTTCTCCCAGTTATAATCAGGTAGGTGTTTAATGTCTGTCTTCCCTGTAGACTATAAACTCCCTATTCTTTGGGGCTTCCTTTCCTCCAAGCCCACGTCTGGCCCAGCCATCTATTTGGTGTTCACACCTAGCTGTTCTGTCGAAGAGCTGGGACATCTGTGGGGACCAGCACAGCCCCGAGCGCAGTGCTGCAGGAGGGCAGGGCAGTGGGTGCTGGGGTCGGGCTGCAGGTGGGTGCTGCACGCCTGGGGGTCTGGGGAGCGCATGCCACTGGGTCAGCATGTAGGCCGGAGATAGAAGGAAATTAAGGTGAGCCTCATCTATTCCGAAGTTTGGCTGGAAATTCCACACATAGGAAAGGAGAAGCACTGTGCAACCTATTTACCAGCAAGACAGACAGACAGACACATAGACACCCCGAAGGGACTTGAATTAACTCCTTCAGCACTACCAGCAAGTCACATACGGCTTGCTGGACTGCTCTGAAAACTTAACTGGCATTTGTAATCTAGTTCTTATTGGAAAATACTTTGAGAGAACCCCAAAGTATGCACTTTATACAGACTTTTAGTAAAGTACAATTATTGTTTTGTATTGAAGTGGGTTTTTTTTGGCGGGGGAGGGTAATTTTGGCTCCTTCTAAAGCCAAGCGCATCACGTGGAAACTAGTAGATGTAGGTATTCAGTAAACAATTGTTGAATAAAGGAAAGAAAGTTGATTATTGGTTGTACTTTATTTCTATGCAGAAAATAAACAGAAATGAGCTTATTTTAACACAGAGCATACATTACTAAGGCCACTGCCGCAAATGGAATTGCCTTTAACAATAATGGCTGAAGAAGAAAAAAATAGCTTAGAGAACCTCAAGATTGTTAGAAGCAAAGAGAAGGTGTTAGAATGCTGTGCCCAAGACCAGCTCACAGCCCACTGTTTCCTCCTGCCTTCATCATTAATAGGTATCTAGCCAGCACAATGCTCACAGTACTGAGCCAGGTACCATGAGGTGTGCATGCAGAGGTATAATACACAGTATCTACCGGAAAAACACCCTACTGCTCTTTTCATCCTTTCACTGCCTGATTTTCCTGTCCATACATGGTTCTATCTGCCTGTGGTGGCCCCCACTGCCTTTACCTGGTGAATGCCCACCCACCCTTCAGAGGTCAGGTCAAACGTCACGTATTCGGAAGACCTTCCCGAATCCCCTAGACTGGGTTGTCATTATGAAGCCACACTGATCGAACTAGAAGTAGCTGTCATCATCAAAATAAAGACTGTCATCGACTCCCCTTCTAAAGAGCTGCTGGAGAGCTGGCAGGGCCTAAAAGGCAGCCAGAAAACTGAGCAGTAAGTGGTGGAATATAAAGCTCCAAGGAAAAGTTAAGGACAAATTTCTTCAGTGACTGTTAATTACACAATTATTGTCTTCAGTATAATAGGCACTGAGGTGGGTGCTGAAATTAAAAAACGGCGCACCCCAGTGGGACGCCCAGGCTAGGAAGAGGAGGCGGCCACGCCCCAGGCACATTCAGTAACTCGACTGAAGTGGTGCGTCAGAAACCAGTCTGGGACCCGACAGGGCCCTAAGGAACAAAGGACAAAGTCTCCCAGGGGAAAGAGTCTCACAGCAGTCATTGTGAAAGCAGAAGTCTGTGGCCAAGGAGTGGCTCTTTTAGAACAAATACAGGCCTACTTACACTCGAAAGGAGGAGAGAGAATGACCTTACACTGTAACACCAAAGAGGCAGATGTCTTTATATTGGAAGTTAATCCGGAAATTATTTGCTATAAATGGTGTACAATCTTCTTTCTCCAAAAAATAAAAAAAATGCATTTTATTATCTCACTGGGATGATGTTACTGTTAATTAATGTTTTCGAGACTCACTGAACTCATAAAATGCTATTTTTACAAAAACTCAATTACTTTAAAAATTGACTGCAAGTGTGACTACTTAAGCACTCTCAATGCAGACAATTAATGCTCATAAAATAGTGAATCATGTCCATAGAGTCTCCTAAAGACTGACTGCTCTCCAAAGCTTCATGGTTGTTATGGAAACTCTTATACAGTGGCCCCCTCGACTACAGGGCATAGCTCCCAAACTCCAGTGGACGCCCGAAATCATGGACAGTGCCACACCCTATTGAAACTATGTTTTTCCTACACATACATACCTTTGCTAAAGTTTAATTTATCAGTTAGGCATAATAAGAGATTACAATAACCAATAATATAATAAAACAACTGTAACAATATGCCATAATAAAAGTTGTGTGAAAGTGGTCTCCTCTCTCAAAATAGCTTATTGTACTGTACTCATCTTTTCACTTCAAGGGAGCCCTTTCAGTCTCTCTGTGGCATGTCCAAGTTGCCATCATAACTATTCCTGTGCCCTGGGGACATCGTGACTTGAAATAAGGGTGACTTGAACACAGAACTGTGGCACTGCGACAGTCTGTCTGATAACCAGGAGGGCTACTAACAGGCAGGGAGGGTCCACAGCGTGCATACGCTGGACAGAGGGATGAGTGATGTCCCAGGCAGGACACATGGAGACATGGAGATTTCTTCATGTTGTTCAGAATGGCTCAAAACATAAGACGTATGAATTATTTATTTCTAGAATTTTCCACTTAATATTTTTGGACTGTAGTTGACCATCGGTAAGAAAGCAAAACTGTGGATAAGGGGGACTACTGTACTTACAAATGTAACTTGTAAGCCATCACACACACAGGAGCAAAACCATTTTCCAGAATAAAATCACATTGACTCAGCCTACTACCAACAGTTGGCAGTGACAGTTACACACCACCATTTTTATTTGAACATAAATTTGCTTGTGGCTTTAGCCGTTAGCCTAGCATGTATCTGCTATGTTCACATTTAGCATGGAGGTACTTTCAGGAGAAGGCTTGGCTCCACTGTCTCCAATAAGTACAAAAACAATAAGGCTGTTAAATGTGCAAGTTTGAAGATGCACCCAATTATAATGGAAAACAACAGTAGAAATAATAGAAAAATTAATTGAAAATTATATATCTTTAGACATTATAAGCATTACTCATTGGTCCTTTGGAACAATTTAGTGTGACAGAGCAATGCGTAACAAGGGCGGCTCTGGCGCTGGCAGGGTGTCTCAGTTGGTTGATCGTCCCATGCATGTAAGTATTTGGGTTCGATCCCAGTTGGTGCGTTCGACCCATAAAAGTCAACCAATCAGTGTTTCTCTCTCACATCAATGTTTCTGTCTTCCTCTCTCCCTCCTCCTGTCTGTCAAATCAATAAATGATGTTATAAACTATACAATAATGACAGTAACATTTAGCAAAAGATTAGAAAGAATAACTAGCAAACTGAAAAACAAAATGAGCGTGGCAGGTTTAAGAAAAAGGCTAGGAAGTTGTCCCAAACCTCAGCATGGCCGGAGTAGTAAGCCACTGTGGCTTGGTGTTGAGCAGTGGATGCCCAGGCTTCTTCAGATCTGCACGATGCGCAGGTCACTAGTGCCATGTCCAAAGCAGATGGAGCAGCGATGAATTTCTGCAGGACCCTCAGTGCCACACCCGGGAACGGGGCTTGGGGCCTGGAGCAAGGGTAGGAATTCGGCTCTCGTTCGCCGCCTCGGTGGATGACCAGCCTGTGTATACAAATCTGACTGCTAGATAACATCCCACAGCACGTGTGACAGTCCCTTGGAAAGGGGACACCTGCCCACCAGACTTTCCTTATAGTTAAAACCATTTATTAGTTAAAAACAATCTGACTTGGAGATAGGTGTAAGAATTTATGCCATTTAAGGGTGGCTGAATATGGCACCTCAAAATACGCCACTTTGGCATGAGAATCATATGGAGCTAAAGACACTTGATAAACAGAAGGTATATGCATTGTATTCTGACCTCCCCTTTGTTCCCTGAAAGCAGGAGACAGAACTCCCATGTGAAAAATGTCCCACCGTCCCAGGAGGAAACAAACATGCTTACCACCAGAGACCAGGAGTCGAGGACTAGAGAATTCTGTGCCCAGACTTTGTTAAAGTAATTCTCTTCTCCTTCAGCCTCCCCATACGTTTTAGTTCCTGTTCCACCATCACCTCTCATTGTTCTAGTTAGTATAAAAGCATCTGCGTTTTGCCACTTCTTTGAGTTTTCATTGTGTTGTGGAGACTTTATGCACATTTAAAAATAAATTTTCCATTGTTTTCATGTTTTTATACTCTGTCTTATGTCTATTTAATTTTCAGGCCAAGCTGGAGACCCCAAAAATGATGGAGGTAAAGTTTTACCTCTCTTACACTAGCATGGAGGAAAATGTTACCTGGTTTTAAAGCTCTTAGGAGAACAAGTCATTCTCCTACTGGATGAAAACACTTTGGGCAGCCATGTATAAACCTCCCTTGGCCATTAGAATCTATGAGAGGAAAATGTCTTATTACAGCTTTTCAGGATGTGGTTGGTTGTATGCAAATAGGACCTCCAAAAATTCCCTCTTCAATGCTTCTCCTACTAAAAATCTGAGTCTATTTCCTCTTCCCCTGAATCTGGCTTGACCTTGTAACTTGCTTTTCTTGCTTTAATTTTTGTCCTCGTCAGGATGCAACAGAAATGGCATTCTGGGACTTCTGAGCCTGGGACTTCAGAGACAACTTCTTTTTCCTCTTGGAAGCCAGTCGTGGCATAAAAACTCCAACTACACTGAGATCAACATGCAGTGAAGCAGCCAAACAAGGACATGGAAATGTCGTAGAGGGAGAAGCAAGGCACCCAGCTGTCAACCAGCTAATGAATGCATGAATGCCCTCAGGCTGCCCCAGGTGAGACCCACAGGAAATCCACCAAGTGGACCCACAGGATCCTGAGATCACTAAACTGTTTTTGTTTTAAGCTCCTGAGTTTTGGGGTTGTTGGTTGTGCAAAGTCTTACCAGACCATAAAAGTAGAGAGGCTCTCGCTGACAGGTATGTGAGACCAGAAACAAAAACCGGTGCCTCCCTGAGATTTCATGGAGATCAACATGAGTGGCAGGCAGGTCAGCAAAACTCCAGATGTGAAGTCACAAAGACAAAGAGAAAACCTTTCTAATAGAACTTGTGACAACGGAATGGGCCACATTGTCACTGGCAGGACGAGACAGATGACCCTGACGTGGGCGGTTGGAAGGGGATTTCTATATGTTGTGGTTTCCAAACTGTTTTCCAATGGAACCCCAATACACAAAACCAATAAAATGCTTTTTTACTGGTAAGTTATTTTTAAGTGTAAAGCATTACTTTCACTTGTTTAAAAGGTCATCCATGAGGTCAATAAATGCATTTTAATTTAGACAAACTAAGTACCACCAGCTCTGTTTTATCCTCACTTCCCACTTCATTTCTATATTTTGTTTGGAATGCACTATATCTAGAAAGTTCTAGTTAACCTAGAAGTAGACTGAGAGGAACTCAAGTTCAGAGACTTTCCCCCATGGCAAAGCCAAACACCCAGGACGCAGTAGATGCCAGATGACTACTCCCTGAATGCGTGACACCAGAGTTCCTGATCAGGGGCCTCTCTCTAGAAACAGCCACTTCACAACTGCGTGATGAAAATGCTCCCAATCTGGTTTCCTTCTCTAATTCGCTTAGTGCGGGAGCTACACAAGGAAATGTTTGCCTCCTTTACCTACTCAGGGAGAAGGAGCTCTCTGCCCCTCCCCCGCTTCTTTACCCCCCACTCTCTTCTCCCTCCCCCAGGGGGACCTCGTGGTAGTCAGAGTTCTTTCGTGGTGCCTGAAGGCTCTCAGAATGAACATCCCGGGAGAAACTGGCATTAGTTTCATAACCCTTTCTCCTATTTGGGAAATCACACAGAATCACTTCAGCCACTTTCTAAAGGCCCGTCCAAGTTCAAGAGGAGGGAACGTGTGAAGCCCCACTTGATGTGAGTGGCGGGGGTTGTGAGTATGTTTGGAACTGTCGAGAAGACCTCCCTCTAGCAGCAGCGTGTGCGCAGGAACCCCTGTCCTCTTCCTCATCTTCCCTCTGTCCAGCTGCCTGGAAAACAGCTCTTTCCACCCTGGACTGCGAGGTCAAGGTGGGTGTCGCAGAGCAACTGAGTGGAAGGGCTCCGAGTCACTACTGCCCATGGCACCGGCCCTTTCCACCTACTTGGATGCTTCTCTCTTGTTTAAGAGAATCATGTTTTGAGTTTTCCATTAGTCACAGCCGAACCTAAACCACAGCAATTAGCAAGGTCAGCAGGATTAGGCAGTGAAAACCCTGAAAAGATCAGATGGTCAGAGTAATCCCATGAGAATTCGGTAGGCTGGTGAATGCAGGAAAAAGAGCATTCCACTAGCCTACCACGCTTCAAAACTTAGAGTTACTTTCATGACTTTATAGGAAGAAATCTTGTATTCTACTTTCTGTAGATAGTCAAGGAGTCAGCCCTAAAGAACTCTGGTACATCTGCTGGATTTGAATCGTTCTGGGTGCCTAATAAATATGCTTATCTGTCTCATTTTAGTAGATTCTTTTATCAAAATTATCACACATTCTCAAATTATGTCGAAGCCAAAATCACCTCTCAACCTAAAGCAGTGTTTAGCATCATAAATGAGATTTGAGACAGATTTTAGGAACTGCTTAATGTAAGGAATTATTCAAGTGAGAGAACTATAATATGATGAGTAGTTATATATAACTCATACATAAGTAACATGGTGTGTCCTACCCACTCCTACCAGGATTGACATTTTCCTACTGAAAATATTCATGCAGCCACATTTTAAAAGAAAAACTTTACAAATCACCTGTGGAATTATCTTGTGATTTGTCTCTCCTCTGGCCATTTGTCAGTTGGGGTTTTCCTGTGTTTTATATCCTTTTGTGTGAGTTCTTTCTAAATTAAGGATTCTGGCAGAATTAAGTCTGATGCATTTTAATGCCATTCTCCATTGTTGTTCTCGGAAAATTATGACTATTTCATGGTGGGGTTTGCCAAATGTTAGGCATCTTGGTTCCACATGAATAATCTTCTGCTGATAATTGCTGGTGAGGCTTATGGTTTACTGACCTGCTGGGGTTTGTGGAGATTTATTGACTTAGAGCTAATTAAATTTCTGCCTGCTGCTTTTGAAATTCCACCACAGAAACATGCCTGTTATTTGTACAGCCTTCATGTGAGAGGCCTGAGCTGGACTGGGGCACAGACTTGTCTCCTCCGTGTTTACTAGGGGTGGGCATGAGGGTGCGGGGTGGCCTCGCAGAGGGTAAAGTTTCGGCACACAAAAACTTGAATGTGAGCACTGTGTTTTTTTATTGTTTCTTTGTCTGTCTGGTTTTATTTTTTTGGATTTCTGAGGTATTGGAACTACATGTTTAAACTTGCTGAATTTTCCTGGCTGGCGTAGCTCAGTGGATTGAGTGCAGGCTGCGAACCAAAGCATCGCAGGTTCGATTCCCAGTCAGGGCACATGCCTGGGTTGCAAGCCAAGGCCCCAGCAACCGCACACTGATGTTTTTCTCTCTCTCTCTTTCTCCCTCCCTTCCCTCTCTAAAAATAAATAAATAAAATCTAAAAAAAATACATTAAAAAATAAAAATAAACTTGCTGAATTTTCCTTCCAGAATCTCTCTTGGGCCAGGGGAGTTATTTGGTGGTCATCCTGATTTCTTTCACCATACTGATTTTAGGGAAAATTCTAAAACCATGTTTTTTTAAAAATGTATCTGTTGATTTGAGACAGAGAGAAAGGGAGAGGAAGAGAGAAGGAGCAAGACAGAGAAACATTGACGTGGGACAGAAACGTCAATTAGCTGCCTCCCACATGCGCCGTGATCAGGAACTGAACCCTCAGCCTTCTGCTGTAAGAGACGATGGCCCGACCCATGGAACTAGGCCAGCCAGGAACAAAGCGGGGCACTTTGATGCATGGCTGTGAATACCCGAATCATCTGGGATAATTCTACCTCCTCAGAAAGGTTTTCAATTGAGAAATGACTAACGAAGTTTTAAGAGTAGAACTGCCCATCATTTGTGGTCACATTAAGTCTATAATGCCCCTTCACATCAAGTTTGAAGAGTTAGAACTGATCCAGAAGCCAAGCTGTGGCCTGGAGGCTTCTGCCTTCTGCCACCAACCCAGCCTCTCAGTCAGTTGTGCCAATTCATGTCCCTGCCTCAGTTTCCCCCTCTGGTAAATGGTGATCGTAATTGCACTGTCCCATAGGGTCGTTGTGAAGACAAAGAGACCACATATTTGTAGGCTTTAAAAAAATAAGTACTGATTGGTATTCTTTATTTTTATTTTCATCATCGTAATTATAGTGATAAAACTCACATTTATGCTGACCTTCTGAGTTCAGGAAGCTCACATTAGAAAGTTTCACATCAGTCATCTCATTTGACCTTAACTGTTCACAATAAAGTCATGTGTTATTTTTATAATTCCATTTTAGGGATGAGAAATCTGAGATTAGAAAGGTTAAGAATTTTTTTTTTCAAAATCAAATGACTATGAAGTGATAAAACCAAAACTCAAATCGAGCTCTGTGGGGTTCAGTCTTCCTTGTTTATTTACTATTTCACTCTGCCATCCCCTAGCCTCGTCGAATTTAGAACTGGAGGACACCTCAACAAACATTAGTCTGAGCCCTTAATTATATGGCTGGGGAAAATGAGCCCCCCCCCCCGCCCCCAGCAAATAAAGATTTGCCCAAGATCACGTAGCAGTGTGGAGAAGACCCACATTTCCTGATTACCATCTAAACTCCTCTGGCCACTACCGTTCACCAGATAATAGACATTCCAGTAAAGCTCGGAGGAAGTGGTGATAACATTCCTGACATGAAGAATAAGGTTTCTTTTTTGGTAACTTGAGAATTTTAATATCATTACTTTTCTACAAGCCAACTGCTGTGGGATTGCGATAAAAGTTAAATAACATCCTCTCCATCAATGAGTTATTGTTATAGCCAGAGGGTCCCTTTAATTTCCACTTTGTAGCCGACTTGGGTTTCGTCTCCTGGTCATTTCTCCTTTTCTCATGGGAAACGACGAGTCCGGTGACAGCTGTCCTGCCCCCTGGGATCGTTCTCCTGTTCAGAGCCGCCAGGAGCTGTGAGGCGTGGCTGACACACAATGAGGTCGGTTTTCACAGGGACTTCTGGAAGCAGAGAGGCGCGAGGAGCGTCTCGGGCGCTGCCCGCGGGAGCCTCAGGGCAGTGGGTGCACGTGGCTTAGTGGCGGCCGCTGTCCTGTGCACGTCACTGTGCAGCCATGATGAGCCTATTTGTGCAAAGCCTAAGGCACCACGTTGTGTGTGAAGGCAGCTCCCCAAGCCTGGCCCTGAGTGACGTGAAATACAGGGAGGAAGTGACTTAAAGACGGGCAACAGGGCCATCACCACGCCTGAAGGGGCGTCCCCTTTGATCATCAGAACAGAAACAGTTCTGGAAAGAGCTTCCTCTCCCGGCTCCGTGCCGGACCACCCTCTCCCCTTGACTCAGGGGAACTGCATTTCCGAAAGGCCCCTCCTGGCTCTCCCATGTGGCAGGTCTTTCCCCCCTAGAGTCTTCACATCTTTATCTTTTCACCCGAAACTTTCCTCTCACACCCGGCTGCTTCTCATGCTCGCGAAGAATGCTTTCCTTGGCAACTGTCTCTAAAATAGAACACCCGGCCTATTTTTTGTCCACCTCCTAGTCAATGCGGTGATAGTGCCGGTCGCAACTTTAAGTTACTTATTTGTTTGCTACAGTAAATATTCTCTCTCTCCGGCTAGAGTTTAAGATCCATGAATCGAAACAACGTTCAGCTCAAACCACGAGCGCGGAGAAGACGCTCAGTGCGCGGAGCCCGTGTGCCCACGTGCTGAATGAGCACTTTGGGTTTGGCCTATGAGGTCGATAACTGAGATCATTACAAAGTTCCGTTTAAGTGGACCATTTAGGAGGGCCAGTGAGGGGGGGGGGCGATGTAACTAGATGGAATTAAGGCGTGACAGTAAACTAACTGATGGGTTTAAACCAGAAACTCATTTATTCACATTTGTGTAATTCCGAGGCCAGAAGTAGCCTTTGAAATGAACTCCGCAGGCAGGTTAGCTTGTAGGCGTCTGGAGTTGCCGGAGCTCTCACATCCTTCCCTGAGAGCGGCAACACGCACCGGGGGCCGGGCCTCCCAAACCCTGCCCATCGCTTCTGCAGCTGCTTAGCTCTCTCCCGCCCAGTTAGGGCTCAGGAATTTTACCATAAATTCTAAGGTACTTTTCTCAAGTCCAAAACAGTTCCATCCCTAAGAGAAATGCTGGTGCTGTGAAAGTAATGTATTATTTCACCTTGCTGAGTTTGTTCAAGTACATTTGGTTATGAGTAACAGACCCCAAGGGGAAGCTAAGGGGGGGGATGCTGTGGTTTTCTAACGGGACTCAAGGAAGAACCGAAGAACGGGGTCTTGGGGTAGCGGCTCACAGCAAATGCACATCGCCCCTGAGGATCCCAGACAATTTCCACAGAAGGAGTAATCCCCGCGAGCGGTGCAGACACTCCCAGAAATGTCTATGGCTGCCCTGCCGAGTGCCCAGGATCGGGGACATTTCCTCAAAGAGGAGATAGTTCCAGTGAGTAGTGGACAGAGAACACTTCACAGTATGTGGAGCTTTCACATATAACCACTTTCAAATTAAAAAAAAAAGTCATTGCTTCACTAAAAAAACACACACACAAAAAAAAACTTGGCTGGTGTTGCTCGGTGGGGACTTGCTGGGGGAAGCCATGCATTAATGTTTCTCTCCCTCTCTCTCTCCTTTCCCCCATGTCTAAAAAGAAATAAATTAAAAATCTTAAAAAACAAACCCACACTCCTACTCCATTACCATTCAAGTGAGATATGGCTGGGAGTGAGAAGAATTCATTGAAATTCATTTTTAAACTAATGATGCCGGCAATTATATTGACCTTTGAAGTGATCCTCTAAAAAGCCTATTTATTCTAACATCATTCTTAGCATTTTTTGTGCATTCATTACATGCCCCTCTGAGATGTGTAATAAATATTTACCTTCTACAAAACATGAGATAATAGTTATTATTTTTATTACTTTATAGATGAGAGAACTGAGTCTTGGAAAATTTAACTTGTCTAAGATTTCACATTTAGGAAATATTAGTAAAAATATTCAATTATCTTTCAGGCTTCAAAGACAATGGTTAAAAAAATGTTCTAACATGGAGGATGTTTTCCTAAAACATAAAGAAAATCTGGTTTAAAAAAACACTATAGTCTTATTTAAGAGCGTGTTTTTGTTCAAATAAGCGAAGTCTTTAAGAGCAGAAATCCATCAAACTCCCTCTGCAGCAGACAGGAACCGTGTTTCATCGTCAGGTGTGGCAGCACCATCTAGTGGCGAAGAGGAGACATAGCCCTATTGAGTGATTTTCTTCACTGGACAACTAACCCCATTTGTAAGAGTAACAGAAATTAATTTGAGGCTTCCAATTAAAAACGAAATGAGCAAATATGTTTATTTTATTTACCTGGCAAATGGAACTAAAACTGAGCTAATGAAATAAAAATTTTATTAATCCACGAAGGCAGAGACCTGGAGACAAACCCATCAGGGACAAAGACTTCTACAAATCCTTGGAAGACAGAGGACAGAAGCTGCTGACTTAGAACAGAGGAAGTACACGCTCTTGTTCTCATCATGTTAACTTCCTAGTGTTTCTTTGACCAATAAGCAGTCTAGTATTTATTCCCCAATAATGAAGTTTGAAGCAGAGACGGATTTACCTATTTCTTTGCACTGATGAGACAAATCAAACTTTGTGTGCTTATCCCTGCAGCGAAGTTGCTGCAGTTTCAGACAGCATTTGAATCACTTCTTCTGTAGGAGCTTGGCAGAACCATCACAGGCGGCTTGGTGCCCAAAGGGAAGAAGTGTACCTGTCTTCCTTAGTAGTCGTGTCATTTATAGAGAAGTCTAGGTGTTTGCTCATCCTGTTCCCTCTGGATTTATTTTCTTTCCTCTTCACCGGATTAAACACTACTCATCTTCAGGACAGCCGGGAGCCCCTCCCTCCAGAAGCCTAGCAAAGCACTCCACGCCACCCAACCCTCACATGGATTAAGTGAGCATCCTTAGAGTGTACACAATAACACCCCCGGCGGATGCCCATCGCCACACGTGGCCCTCGTTTTAATCACCTGTTTCTGCATTTGTCTTCCACACTGTAATGAGAGTCCCTGAGGGCAGGGACTTGGTGTCATTTATTTTTGTTGCTAAACACCTGGTGGGACATAGTAGATGTTTGTTTCATAAATGAATACAGAGAAGTCACTATGGTTCACAACAGACCAAAAAGAAACACAGGTGCCCACGTAGCTAGAGCTCTCAGGTGCAGGGCCAAGGGCTGGATTGAATGTTTTAAATATATTTTATTGATTATGCTGTGACAGTTGTCCCATCCCCCTCCTTTATTCCCTTCTGCCCCACACACCCCCTCCCACCTGCATTCTTCCCTCTTAGTTCATGTCCATGGGTCGTACATATAAGTTCTTTGGCTTCTCCATCTCCTATTCTATTCTTAACCTCCCCCTGTCTATTTTGTACCTAACATTTATGCTACTTATTCCCTGTACCTTTTCCCACATTCTCCCTCCTCTCCCTCCCAGCTGATAACCCTCCATGAGATCTCCATTTCTGTGATTCTGTTCCTGTTCTAGTTGTTTGCTTAGTTTGTTTTTGTTTTTTAGGTTCAGTTGTTGATAGCTGTGAGTTTGTAGTCATTTTACTGTTCATATTTTTTATCTTTTTCTTTTCCTTAGATAAGTCCCTTTAACATTTCATATAATAAGGGCTTGGTGGTGATGAAGTCCTTTAACTCAATCTTAGCTGGGAAGCACTTTATCTGCCCTTCCACTCTAGATGATAGCTTTGCTCGATAGAGTAATCTTGGATGTAGGTCCTTGCCTTTCATGGCATTGAATACTTCTTTCCAGCCCCTTCTTGCTTTTAAGTTTTCTTTTGAGAAATCAGCTGGTAGTGTTAGGGGAACTCCTTTCTAGGTAACTCTCTCCTTTTCTCTTGCTACTTTTAAGATTCTCTCCTTATCTTGGGTAATGTAACGATGACGTACCTTGGTGTGTGCTTCCTTGAGTCCAACCTCTTTGGGACTCTCTGGGCTTCCTGGACTTCCTGGAAGTCTATTTCCTTTGCCAGATTGGGGAAGATATCCTTCATTATTTTCTCAAATAAGTTTTCATTTTCTTGCTCTTCCTCTTCTCCTTCTGGCACCCCTATGATTCGAATGTGGAAGGTTTAAAGTTGTCCCGGAGATTCCTAAGCCTCTCCTTATTTATTTATTTTTTTTTGAATTATTGTTTCTTCATTCTATTCTGAATGTTTAGACAACATTCTGGTTGAATATTTCTTTCTTCCTTCTGATCCAAATTGTTGATTTGAGACCCGGTTTCCTTCCCTTTTCTGTTGGTTCCTTGTATATTTTCCTTTATTTCACCTAGTATAGCCTTCATGTTTTCTTCTATTTTGTGACCATATTCAACCATTTCTGTGAGAATCCTGATTACCAGTGTTTTAAACTGTGCACCTGATAGGTTGGTTATCTCTTCATCGCTTAGTTGTATTTTCTCTGGAGCTTTGATCTGTTTTTTCATTTGGGCCATTTTTTTCTGTCTCAGCACACCTGCTGCATAGTAAGGGACAGAGCCTTAGGTGTTCACCAGGGCAGGGCAATGACATCACTGTATTGTGGTAAGAAACGTGCAGAGGGGTCCGAGAGGGAACAATGCCACTTGCACAGCCCTAGACCAGCTTTCAGTCACTTCCCCTGCTACCCACAATCAAATTGGGCCCTTCCAGTGCTGATTCCCGGGCAGGCAGGTTTGTGAACACTCTAGGACCCTGTGGGTCTCCTGAGCGGACTCTCCTGTGAGACTGCGAGTTCCTCCCACTGCCACCTCAACCCCCCACAGGTGTTTTCAGTTGAAGTTTTGATGCTTTATTTCCCAGCTGGAGCCCTGGGTTGTGAGATCTGTCTCCCTCCCCAGTTGTTCCTCCTGGTTTATCTGCACACAAATATGGGACCGCCCTGTCTGCCAGCTGCCTCCTGGCCAACCCCAGTGATCCAGCCACTGCCTTGCCTCCAGTCCTCTCCACCGGCTGCCTGTCTCTGCCCCTCCTTCCGGTATGGATGAATGTGTCTTCTTTAACTCATTGGTTGTCAGATGTCCACAATAGTTCGATATTTCTGGAAGTTCTGGTTGTTGTTGTTTTTTTAATTTGTTGTTGTCCTTTTGGTTGTGCAAGGAGGCACAGGGTGTCTACCCACGCCTCCATCTTGGCC
>PVIA01016046.1:0-20420 GCA_004024845.1 Tonatia bakeri | reverse complement strand
TTTTTTACTGTTCATATTTTTAATGTTCATTTTCTTTGATAAGTCCCTTTAACATTTTATGTAATAAGGGCTTGATGATGATGAACTCCTTTAACTTGGCCTTATCTGAGAAGCACATTATCTGCCCTTCCATTCTAAATGAAAGCTTTGCTGGATAGAGCAATCTGGGATGTAGGTCCTTGCCTTTCATGACTTGGAATACTTCTTTCCAGCCCCTTCTTGCCTGCAAGGTCTCTTTTGAGAAATCAGCTGACAGTCTGATGGGAACTCCTTTGTAGGTTACTATCACCTTGTCTCTTGCTGCTTCTAGAATTCTCTCCTTCATTTTTACCTTGGCTAAGGTAATTATGATGTGTGTTGGTGTGTTCCCTCTTGGGTCCAACCTCTTTGGGACTCTCTAGGCTTCCTGGACTTCCTGGAAGTCTATTTCCCTTGCCAGATTGGGGGAGTTTTCCTTTAATATCTGTTTAAATAAGTTCTGAATTTGTTGCTCTTCCTCTTCCCCTTCTGGTACCCCTATAATTCAGATGTTGGAATGCTTAAAGATGTCCTGGAGGTCCCTCAGCTTCTCCTCATTTTTTTGAATTCTTGGTTCTTCATTCTTTTCTGTTTGGTTGTTCCTTTCTTCCTTCTGGTCCACTCCATTGATGTGAGACCCAGTTTTCTTTCCATCACTATTGGTTCCCTGTGTATTTTCCTTCATTTCTTTTATCATAGCCTGAATTTCTTCATCTAATTTCTGACCAAAGTCAACCAATTCTGTGAGCTTCCTGATCACCAGTGCTTTGAACTGTGCATCTGATAGTTTGGCTATCTCTTGGTCGCTTAAAAAAATTGGTTCTGGGGCCTTCAATTCTGTTTGAGCCATCTTTTTTATTTTTTATTTTCCTTTGGTTTGGTTGTGGCTGTTTGGTAAGGGCGGCGGAGCCTTAGGTGTTCACCAGGGCGGGGCGCCCCAGTCGCTGGGTTGTGACGTTGCATGTGGGGGCGGGGTCTGAGAGGGAACAAGGGCGCCTGCTCCGCTCTTTCTAGGACTTCCGTCCCCTCCACGGCCTCCCACAAGCAAATTGGGCCCTTCTGGTGCTGGCTCCCATGCGGGTGGGCTTGTGTACTTTTCGGACTCTGTGCTTTTCCCCAAGGAGCCTCCTGTGAGGCTCAGAGAATCTCCCGGCCTCAACTCCCACAGGTGTTTTCAGTCAGTGCTCTTAGGCTTTGTTTCCCAGCGCTGGGTCCCTGGGTTGCACGGTCTGCGTCGCTGCCTGTTTTCGACTAGCTTAGCTGCACACGAATGCGTGGCTTCAGACAGCCAGCTGTCTTGCGCCCCTCACTGGGTCTGCTCGTTGCCTCCTACACCCAGGGTCCGCTGCCCCTGCGCTTCTGGGGTCCACCAATTGCCATCTGCCCCCAGCGCACCTGCGTCTGCCAGCCAGTGCTTTTTCCTGCTGGGACTCCTCGACCCCTTACCAGTCTGGATGAATGGTAGTCAGACTTCCGTTCAGTTCATTTCTCTCTGTTCTGGTTGTTTTTTTGTTTCTAAACTTTTGTTGTCCTTAGTTTTGGTTGCACGAGGAGGCACAATGCCAAACTCCTGTCTTTGCAGTAATTTAAATGTTACTGTAAAAAGTGACCATTCACGAAGTTCAAGAAAAAGACAGGGATGTCCATTTTCACCACTCTTATTCAACATAAAAGTACTAGCCACAACAATCAATTAAAAGGTATCCAACTTGGAAAGGAAGTAGTGAAACTCATTATTTGCAGATGACATGATACTGTGTATAGAGAACCCTAAAGATTCCGCTAAAAAACTACTAGAACTGATAAATGAATTTAGTAATGTAGCAGGACACAAAGTATTCAGAAACTGGTTGTGCTTTTATACACCAATAATAAACTATCAGAAGAGGAAACTAAGAAAAAAGTTCCATTTGAAATTACATCAAAAAATAACTAGGAATAAATTTAACCAAGGACATAAAAGACCTCTACTAGGAAAATTATAAGACACTGAAGAAGGAAAGTAAAGAAGATACAAGTAAATGAAAGGATGTATCATGCACATGGATAGGAATAATTAACATCATTAAGATGCCCATACTACCCTGGCTGGTTTGACTCAGTGGAATTAATGCCACCAAAGAGTCGGGGCTTGAATTCCGAGTCAGGGCACATGCATGGGTTGCCAGTAGTGGATGCACAAGAGGCAACTACACATTGATGTTTATTTTTTAAATTGTTTTTCAAATACAGTTGTCTCCATTTTCCACCACTACTTTTCCCTGACCCAGCCACCAACACCTCTGAATCTCAATCCTACCCCCTTTGGTTTTGTTCCCGGGTCCTTCATACATGTTCTTTGATGACTCTTTCCCCCATTATACCCTTTTCACCTCCCCTCTGGTTACTGTCAGTTTGTTCTCTATTTCCATGTCTCTGGTTATATTTCGCTTGCTTGTTTGTTTTTGATTAGGTTCTACTTATGCATGAAATCATGTGCTATTTGTCTTTCACTGTCCAGCTTACTTCACTTAGCAGAATACTCTCAAGGTCCATCCATGCTGTCCCAAAGGGTAGGAGCTCCTTCTCTCTTTCTGCTGCATAGAATTCCATTGTGTAAATGTACCAGAGTTTTTTGATCCATCCATTTACTGATGGGCACCTAGGTTGCTTCCAGCACTTGGCTAATGTAAATTGTGCTGCTATGAACATTGGGGTGCATGGATTCTTTTGGATTGGTGTTTTAGGGTTCTTAGGATATAGTCCCAGCAGTGGAATTGCTGGGTCAAAAGGCAGATCCATTTTTAGTTTTCTGAGGAAGTTCCCTACTTTTTTCCATAGTTGTTGTACCAGTCTGCAGTCCCACCAACAGTGCACTAGGGTCCCCTTTCTCCACAACTTCGTCAGTACTTATTTTTTGTGGATTTGTTTATGATAGCCACTCTGACCAGTGTGAAGTGGTATCTCATTGTGTTTTTAATTTGCATCTCTCTGATGGCTACTGATGCTGATCATCCTTTCATATGTCTCTGGGCCCTCTGTATGTCCTCCATGGACAAGTATCTGTTAAGTTCCATTGCCTGTTTTTTAATTGGATTGTTTGTCTCCTGGGAGTGGAGTCGTGTAAGTTCTTTATATATTTTGGTGATCAAACTCTAGTCCAAGATATCATTTGCAAATGTGTTTTCCCATACATACAGTTGGTTTACTTTTCATTTTGCTAATGATTTCTTTAGCCATGCAGAAGCTTTTTATTTTCATGAAGTCCCATTTGTTTATTCTATCTGTTATGTTCCTTGCCTTAGGAGACCTAAGAGTGAAAATATTGCTGTGTGGAATATCTGAATTTTTCCTGCTCATGTTCTCTTTTAGAACTTTTAAGGTATCACAACTTATATTTACATCTTTTACCGATCTTGAATTTATTTTTGTGTGTGTTGTAAGTTGGTGGTCAAGTTTCTTTTTCTTTTCTTTTTTCTTTTTTTGCATGTAGATGCCCAGATCTCCCAACATCATTTGTTGAAAAGGGTATTTTTATTCTGATTTATGCTTCTTCCCCTTTTGTCAAATATTAATTGACCATAGAGACTTCAGTTTATTTCTTGGCTCTCTATTCTGTTCCATTGATCTATGCATCTGTTCCAATGCCAGTACCAGACTGTTTTGATTACTGTGGCCTTGTAATATAGTTTGATGTCAGATATGGTGATCCTTCATACTATGTTCTTCTTTCTCGAAATTGCTGCAGCTATTCAGGGTCATTTACAGTTTCATATAAATATTTGAAACCTTTGTTCTATATCTGTGAAATATGCCATTGGTACTTTAATAAGGATTGCACAGAATCTATAAATTATTTTGGGTAGTATGGACATTTTGATGATGTTAATTCTTCCAGTCTGGTATATCTGGTATATCTTTCCATGTATTTGTGTCTTCCGTAATTTCTTTCATCAGTGTTTTATAGATTTCTGAGTACAGGTCATTTACTTGCTTGGTTAGGTTTATTTCTAGGTACTTTATTTTTCTTATTGCTGTAACAAATGGGATTTGTTGCCCTGATTTCTGTTTCTGACATTTCCTTGTAGGTGTACAAAAATGTCTTTGATTCTGAATATTGACTTTGTATACTACTGTTTTGCCATGTTCATTTATTAAGTTGAGTAGTTTTTAGATGCAGTCTATAGGGTTAACTTTTTTGTTGCTATTGTTCAAATGCAATTGACTCCATTTTCCTCCCACGAGTCCACCCAGCCATCCCCACTTCCCACCCTTGATCCTACCCTCCTATGGTTTTGTTCATATGTCCTTTATAGAATCCCTGAAAACCCTTCCCCCTTTTTCACCCATTATTTCTTCCCACCTTCCCTCTGGTTGCTGTTAGTTTGCTCTTGATTTCAATGTCTCTGGCTATATTTTGCTTCCTTGTTTGTTTTCTTGATTATGTTCCACTTATAGGTGAGATCATATGGTATTTTTCTTTCACTGCCTGGCTTAGTTCACATAGCAAAATGCTCTCCAGTTCCATCCATGCTGTTGCAAAAGGTAGGAGCTCTTTTTTTTTCTTTCTGTAGCATACTATTACATCATGTAAATGTACCATAGTTTTTTCATCCATCCTTTTACTGATGGGCACTTAGGCTGCTACCAGTACTTGGCTATTGTAAATTTTGCTGCAATGAATAGTGTGGTGCATACATTCTTTAGGATTGGTGTTTCAGGGTTCTTCAGATATAATCCCAGCAGTGGAATTGCTGGGTCAAAAGGCAGTTCCATTTTTAGTTTTCTGAGGAAATCCCATACTATTTACCACAGTGGCTGCACCAATCTGCATTCCCACCAACAGTGCACTAGGGTTCTCTTTTAGCTACAACTTCTCCAACACTTGTTTGTTGATTTGTTCATGATAGCTATTCTGACTGGTATGAAGTGGTATCTCATTGTGGTTTTAATTTGCATCTCTCTGATGACTAGTGATACTGAGCATACTTTCCTATGTCTCTGGGCCTTTCTTATGTCCTCCCTGGAAAAGAGTCTGTTCAGGTAATTGCCCATTTTTTAATTGGATTGCTTGTCTTCCTGGAATGGACTCCTGTGAGTTCTTTATATATTTTGGAAATCAAACCCTTGTCTGAGGAATCATCCACAAATATGTTTTCCCATATGGTTGATCCTCTTTTCATTTTAATGCTGATTTCTTTAACCATGCAGAAGTTTTTTTATCTTGATAAGATCCTATTTGTTTATTCTTTCCTTTATGTGCCTTTCTCTAGGGAGCATATTGTTGAAAATATTGCTGCATGCAATATTTGAGATTTGCCTGCCTATGTTCTCCTCTAGGACTTATATGGTGTCACAACTTATATTTAAGTCTTTTATGCACCTTGAATTTATTTTCCTCTATGGTGTAAACTGCATATCAAATTCTTTCTTTTTTTTTTTTGCATGTAGCTGTCCAGATCTCCCAACACCATTTGTTGAAGATGTTATTTTTACTCCATTTTATGCTTCTGTCCCTTTTGTTGAATATTAATCGACTGTAGAGACTTGGGTTTATTTCTGGGTTCTCTGCTCTGTTCCATTAATCTATGTTTTTTTTTTTTATGCCAGCACTAGACTGTTTTGATTACAGTGGCCTTGTAGTATAGTTTGATATCAGGTATTGTAATTCCTCTTTCTTCATTCTTCTTTCTCAGAATTGCTGCAGCTATTATGAGTCATTCATGGTTCCATAAATTTTTTGAAATATTTGTTCTATATATAAAATATGTCATTCACACTTTAATATGGATTGCATTGAATCTATGAACTGTTTTGGGTAGTATGGCTATTTTGATGATGTTAATTCCTCCAATCCATAAACATGGTCCATGCTTTCATTTGTTTGTGTCTTCCTTAATTTCTTTATTTAGTGTTGTGTATTTTTCTGAGTACAAGTCTTTTACCTCCTTGGTTAGGTTTAGTCCTAGGTACTTTATTTTTCTTGTTGCTATATCAAATGGGATATTTTTCCAGATTTATGTTTCCGATATTTCATTGTGGCTGTACAAAAATGTCTTCGATCTGAATATTGACATTGTACCCCACTGTTTTGCCAAATTCACTTATTAGGTCAAGTAGTTTTTTGGTGGAGTCTATAGGGTTTTCTATGTACCCTCACATGTCATCTGCAGACAATGACAGTTTTACTGTCCTTTCTAATTTAGATGCCATTATTTCTTATTCTTGTTTGATTGCTATGGCTAAGACTTCCAATACTGTGTTGAATAGAAGTGGTAAAAGCTGACATCTTTGTATTATTTCTGATCTTAGTGGGAAAGCTTTTAGTTTTTGCCCATTGAGTATGATGTTGTCTTTAGAGTTTTTGTATATGACCTTTATTATATTGAGGTATACTCCTCTACTTCCACATTGCTGAGTGCTTTTTATCATAAATGGGTGCTATATCTTATCAAATGCTTTTTTCCGTATCTTAGCTATGATCATGTGATTTTTGTCTTTTATTAATTTCATGTGATGTATTATATTTATTGATTTGTGAATGTTTTACCATCCCTGCATTCCTGGAATTAATCCCACTTGATTATAGTGTATGATCTTTTTGATGTATTGCTGGGTGCAGTTAGCCAATATTTTGTTGAGGATTTTAGCATCTATGTTCATTAGCAATATAGGCCTGTAGTTTTCTATCTTTGTTGTGTTTTTCCATGGTATGGGGATGATCCTGGCCTCATAAAAATAGTATGGTATTTTTCACTCTTCTTGGCTTTTTGGGATAGTCTGAGAACTATAGGGGTTAGTTCTTCCTTAAATGTCTTGTAAAATTCTCCTGTGTAACCGTCTGGTCCAGGGCTTTTGTATGAAGGGAGTTTTTTTTTTTTTAATTACTGATTCAATTTCACCTTCTGTTATCTGTCTGTTTAGGCTTTCTGTTTATTCTTGGATCAGTTTTGGAAGATTATATTTTTCTAGAAATTTTTCCATTTCACCCAGATTTTCAATTTTTTGGCATGTTGTTGTTTGTAGTAATTTCTTGCAATCCTTTGTATTTCTGTGGTATTAGTTGTAATTTCTCCTCTTTCATTTCTGATTTTATTTATTTGGGTTCCATCTTTTTTTTTCTTGATGAATCTGGTTAAAGGCTTGTCAATTTTGTTTATCTTTTCAAGGAAACAGCTCCTGAATTTACTGATCCTTTGAATTGTTCTTTTAGTCTCTGTGTCATTTAATTCTACTCTGATCTTGATTATTTCCTTTCTTTTACTTTATCTGGACTTTGTTGTTGTTCCTCTAGTTTTTGTAGATGTAGGGTTAGGTTGTTTATTTGAAATGTTTCTGTGCCATTTACATAGGTCTGTACTAGTATAAACTTCCCTCTCAAGACTGCCTTTGCTGTGTCCCATAGGTTTTTGGTTGTTCTGTGTTCATTTTCATTTATTTCCAGACACTTCTCCTAAAGGAGATAGGGTCTATCTCTTAAATTATACCACTTTGATGTGATTCCAAGGAGATTTGGTATTAGCCACCCAGCAAGCCAAGCAATCTATCAATACTACCAAGGGTAGAGCTTCTAGGAGGCCAAAACTTAGGGAAGGCTACTAAAGGACAAATTCAAATTATCAAGGTCAAGGACAGAATATGGTAATGGTTGCCTCCATCTTCCTAATCCAGAATAAAACCAAAGCTTCTTCAGACTACTAAAGAAAAGACTGAATACCTCCAGAAGAGTTCACCCTTCTCTTTGTCCCACATATCATAATGTAATACCTTCTATCCACAGGAAAATAATCCAATATCATACATATTCACTGACCTTAAGAAGTTTATAAGCCAGCCAAAATTCCATTCATACACAGAGAAGCAGAAACTGTAGAGGCTAGAAAATATCTTTAGAGATCATCCAGTGGTTTTCACACTCTTTAATAGAGCTTTCAGGATCCTACAGAAGGGCCTCAAACCAACATTAAGAAGGGGTCTTGGGCTGTTTTGTTGTTGTTGTTCACAGAAGACTCTAGGTCTATAGCCTTATTTTCTTAATGAAACCCCTTTTGGGGGGTCTATTTTATATATTGGATTTCTACAGATTTTGTTAGTAAAGGTTCCATGACCAAAACAAAGATTGAAATCCACAACTCTGATGTAGATTTTCCATTTCAAAGATGAAGAAATAAAGGTCCATAAGAGTCCAGCAATTCATCTGTGGTTTTGTTGCAAATGTTTAGGCAAGTCATGAAGTGTTGAAGATAATACATTTGCCTACCACTATCTCTGCTACTGTCAAGTGTCAAATAAGTGCTGCAGACAAATCATGTGGGTAGGCATAAACCCAGGGGCTGGAGGGGGGCTTGTTAAACAAGCATCTCTTCATAGGAGAGATTGGACTTAAACTGGGTATAGCTTGTAGAGAGGATTTCAAGAGTTGGAAGTAAAAGGTTTCTGGCAGAGGTAGAGTCTGAGTAGAGGTACAGGGGGCACTGATTTATCCAGAATGCACTTCCAGCCATTTTTTGGTGGTAATAGTGTCAGTTACCTATGTCTTCTGTATACAAAATTTTTTATTCTTATTCTGACAAAAACTGTTTTTACTGACCCTTTTATAATGGTATCAGTACTGGAGGATGAAATTAGTTTTAGTATGAGCCCTAATAACATGCAGTTTTGACAATTGGCATGATCAGCTAGTTCTTATTTTTATCTCAAATGACAAGCTTGAAAATAAAATATTAAATCTTGTGTGCCATAACCTGCAGAGATTTTTAATTATGTATGACTAGACTTCTCTCATAATATCTGGGTTCTCATTTTCTGCATAAATTATGTTGAATTGCTATGGCCACAAAAACCATTCTTCCTAAAAGACATTATATCTCCATTACTATTTTCAAGATACAAAAGAAAGCAGGAGATTAATGTTGTCTTTGGTGTAAATAGCATCAGGGAAGATTATAATGAATTGTTCTTTGTTAAAAGGAAGAATGTTGGGGGCTACTATTATTGCTTATTATTAGTACATGCCTATGGCCTAAGTATAGTACAAGCATTCATCACAACAGTTTCTCCCTCTATAAAAGGCAAATAATACTGGAGAGATGACTTACCAAAAGTCACACCACAAATAAATTACTGCCAGGATTACAACCTTAGTCTTTTGATTCTCAACAAAACTTCCTCTTCCCCCTAAAACTAGAAACCAACACCAAGGAAAAAAACTCAATAACATTCAAATTCATGGAGATTGAATAGCATGCTATTAAACAATGAGCAGGTCAAGAATAAGATCAAAGAAGAAATCAAAAAGTTTATGAAAACAAATGAAAATGAGCTCACAACAGTCCAAAATTTATGGTACACAATGAAGGCAGTCCTGAGAGGGAAGTTCATAGTAATATAGGCCTACCAAAGAAAAAAAATAGAAACATTTCAAATAAACAACCTAACCTTGCATCTATAAGCACTCGAGGAACAACAAATAAAGCCCAGAACAAGTAGAAGGAAAGAAATAACCAAGATCAGAGTAGAACTGAATGACATAGAGATAAAACAACAATTATAAGGATCGATAAATCCAGGAGCTAGTTCTTTGAAAAGATGAACAAAATCAACAGCCTTTTGGCAGACTCATCAAGAAATAAAGAGAGAGGACCCAAACAAACACAATCAAATATAAAAGTGGAAAGATTACAACTGACACCACAGGAATAAATAGAAAAGACTATAATAAATTACTATGAAGAACTATATGCCAAAAAAATTGAAAACCTAAGTAAAATGGACAAATTTCTAGAAAAATGTAATATTCCATAACTGAATGCAGAAAAAGCAGAAAGTCTGAACAGGCCAATAACAGCTGAAAAAATCAAAGCAGTAATCAAAAAACTCCCAGCACACAAAAGCACTGGACCAATTGGCTTCACAGGAGAATTTTATAAAATATTTAAGAAAGAGCTAACTCCTATCCTTCACAAACTATTTCAAAAAATCCAAGAAGGTGTAGGACTTCCAAATTCTTCTTATGAGGCCAGCATCATCCTAATCCCAAAAACAGGTAAAGACATAAAAAGGAAAGAAAGCTACAGGGCCATATCCCTCATGAACATAGACACTAAAATCCTCAACAAAATATTGGCAAACTTCACCCAGCAACACATTAAAAAGATAATACATCATGATCAAGTGGGATTCATCCCAGGAGTGCAAGGTTGATACAATATTCACAAATCAATAAATATATTATATCACATAAACAAAAGGAAAGATAAAAATCACGATTCTATCAATAAATCTGGAAAAATAATTTCATAAGGAGCATCACCCATTTATAATAAAAACTCTCAGCAAAGTGGGAATAGAGGGATCATTCCTCAACATAATAAAGGCCATATATGAGAGACCTACAGCCAACATCATACTCAATAGGAAAAACTAAAATCTTTCCACTAAGATCAGGAACAAGACAAGAATGTACACATTCACCACTTCTATTCAACATAGTATTGGAAGTCCTAGCCACAGAAATCAGACAAGAAAAGGAAATAAAAGGCATCCAAATTGGAAAGGAGGAAGTAAAACTGTCATTGGTTGAACATGATAGTGTACATAGAAAACGCTATAGACTCCACCAAAAGACTACTCAATCTGATAAGTGAATCTGGCAAAACAATGGCATACAAAGTCAATATTCAAAAATAGGAGGCATTTTTGTACACCAACAACAAATATCAGAAAGGGAAATCAGAAAAAATCCCATTTAATATAGCAACAAGAAAAATAAAGTACCTAGGAATAAACTTAACAAAGGACATAAAAGACCTCTCTATTCAGAAAACTACACAACACTGAAGAAAGAAATCAAGGAAGACAGAAAGGAATGGAAGCATGGACCATGTTCATGGATTGGAAGAATTAACATCATCAAAATGTCCACACTACCCAAAGCAACTTATAGATTCAACACAATCCCTATTAAAATACCAATGTCATATTTCAGAGATATAGAACAAACATTTCAGAAATTTATATGGAACCATAAATGACCCCAAATAGTTGCTCCAATTTTGAGAAAGAAGAACAAAGTAGGAGGGATCACCATACGTGACATCAATCTATATTACAAGGTCACAGTAATCAAAATAGTCTGGTACTGGCATTAGAACAGATGCATAGATCAATGGAACAGAACAGAGAACCAAGAAATTAATCCAAGTCTCTATGGTCAATTAATATTCAACAAAAGGGGCAGAAGCATAATTCAGAATAAAAAAAACCTCTTCAACAAATGGTGTTGGGAGATCTGGACAGCTACATGCAAAAAATTGAAACTCAACCACCAACATACACCATACACACACAAAAAAACTCAACATGGATAAAAGACTTAAATATAGCTGTGATAAAAGTCCCAGAGAAGAAGACAGGCAGGAAAATCTCAGATATTATATGCAGTAATATTTTCACAGATATGTCTCCTAGAGCAAGGGACATAAAGGAAAGTATAAACAAATGGAGCTTCATTAAAATAAAAAGCTTCTGCATGGCTAAAGAAAACATTATCACAATGAAAATGGAACCAACCATATGGGAAAATACATTTGCCAGTAATATCTGGGAGAAGGATTTGATCTCCAAAATATATAAAAAAACTCATGTGACTCCACACCAGGAAGACAAACAATCCAATTTAAAAAATGGGCAAAGTGCCTACAAACTGATGGGTCGCTGGCTGGATTCCCAGTCAGGGCACATGCCTGGGTTGCGGGTCAGGCTCCTGGTGTGGGGTGCATGAAAGGCAACCACACATTGATGTTTTTTTCTCTCTCTTTCTCCCTCCCTTCCCCTCTGTCTATAAAAATAAATAATTTTTTTTTAATGGGCAAAGGACCTGAACAGACACTTGTCCACAGAGTACATACAGAGGGCTCAGGGACATAGGAAAGGATGTTCAGCATTGCTATCCATCAGGAAGATGCAAATTAAAACCACAATGAGATACCACTTCGCACCAGTCAGAATAGCCATCATAAACAAATCAATAAACAGCAAGTGCCGGTTAGCTTGTGGAGAAAAGGGAACCCTAGTGCATTTTTGGAAGGAATGTGTACTGGTACAACCACTGTGGAAAACAGTATGGAATTTCCTCAAGAAACTAAAAATGGAATTGCCTTTTGACCCAGCAATTCCACTGCTGGGACCATAGTCTAAGAATCCTGAAACAGTAATTCAAAAGAACCTGTGCACCCCAATGTTCATAGCAGCACACATTACAATAGCCAAGTCCTGGAAGTAGCCTTGGTGCCCATCAGTAAATGAGTGAATCAATAAACTATGGTACATCTACACAATGGAATACGATGCAACAGAAAGAAAGAAGAAGCTTTTACCCTTCCTGACAACATGGATGGAACTGGAGAACATTCTGCTAAGTGAAATAAGCTAGGCGATGAAAGACAAATACCACGTGATCTCACCTATAAGTGGAACCTAATCAACAAAACAAATAAGCAAGCAAAATATAACGGGAAACATTGAAATTAAGAACAAACTGACAGTAACCAGAGGAGAGGTGAGAGGAAATTAACTTGGGTATGAAGGGAAATGGATACAAATGAACATGTATAAAGGACCCATGGACAAAGCTAAAGGCGGATGAGATTGAGGATGGGAAGTGGAGGTGAGTAGGTCTGGGTAAAGTGGTGGTGGGAAAATGGAGACAACTGTATTCGAACATCAATTAAAAACTTTTTTCCAAAATTATCTTAATTTGAAATACTCTCTCAACTGTAATAAAACTGCTTCAAGCTTCCCTCCATCTTTCCTCTTGCTCTTTATGGAGCAGCCAATGTGTAGTTACAGGTATATTAGCCAGGGTCCTCCAGAGAAATAAAACAATAGAGTAATAGGAGATATACTAGTGTATCTCTATATATCTATCAATAGATAGATGGGTAGATAGGTAGGGAGGGAGGTAGATTGATGATAGATAGATAGACAGATGATAGATAGATCCTGATCCATCTATGTGGAAAGACAAGGAACTAATGATTTCTCAAGTTCTATCTCCCTTGATAGGAGTTAAGAGTTCCCCCTATCCCTATTATGGTATATATAGGAAGGACATAGAGATAAAGACAGAGAGAGAGAGATTGTAAGGAATTGGCTCACATGATTATAGAGGCTTACAGGTCCCAAGATCTACATGTGATTCAGCTAGCTGGAAACATAGAAGAATCAATGGTATAGTTCTAGTCCATGTCAAATGCCAGAGAATAAGGATACTCAATGATGTAAATTCTAGTCCTAAAGCAGGGCATGCTTGAGACACAAGAAGAGACAATATTTCAGTTCAATGTTGAAAGAAGGACAAAATTGAGGTTAATCTCAATCAGTTGGGCAGGAGGAGTTTCCTCTTACTAAGGTGAGGGTTAGACTTTTTGTTCTTTTCAGGACTTCAACTGATTGGATGAAGGCCACTCACATTAGGAAAGACAATCTGCTTTCCACAGTCTACAAAATAAAATGTTAATATCATCAAAAAATACCATTACATACACACTCAGGGTACTGGTTGATCAAATATCTCGGCACCTATGGTTCAGTCTTGACACATAAAATTAACCATCACAGTAGGGATAAGGGAAAGTCTTATCTCCTTGTTACAAGAGAGAGTCCTCTCGCTTTCCACTCAGAGATGGACCAGCATCTCCCAGAAAGTAAGGTTCATTTTTAAGATGATCTAGACTGAATGTAGTTTACAAAACCAGAATTCCTATAAAGATATTTCTAGGGGATGAGGATACAATGATCCTAGCTCTATACATAGGGTAAGGGTATAAAATTACTGGTTGGAACTGCCCTCAGTCCTTTTTCAAATTTTCTTTTATTTAGACTGGCCCTACCTAGTACTGTCCTCTCTGTTGGGGCTTAGGCAGCAGTTGAATCATTAAGGGTATGAGGATGTCAGATAAAGGAGCCATGAACTGTGGGGGAAAAAACATGGAACAGTAGCTGTAGATAAAGGTAGAATACAGAAGCGGAATATAAGAACATGTCAAAAATAGTCGAATTCCAGTGAGTTCATGGAAAACTTCAGGTCAGAATAAAATAACAGATCATAGTCAGGCAAAGAATAAATAAAAGACTCCAGAAGCTAGAGGGCAAGGCAAGTCCAAGGAAAGAATCAAAACAGTAGAGGCTGACACAGAGATCCAAAGAGGAGGAGACTTGGAAAACACCTTGTCTCTGACGGGAATCCTCTCAGACTTTTTCACAGGAGCCTGGGGACCTGTTTGAAAGGATCTGGCCAATCCAGGACCAACGTGGCTGCAAGTCACAGAATCAGGGTCTTTCTCAAAATGATCTGCCAAGGACTCTGAGAAACTGAGTCTGGAGGTTAGAAACAGATTTCACTGGCAGGTGGGAGAATTCCAAGGAAAAGCCCAAGAAGGAAAGAGACAGTAAAGAATTTTAAAGTAATTAAGTCCTGATTGTAACAAATCTTCCCCAATCTCAAGGATGGGTTTAATAAAGAGAGTCACTGTAGTATCGGAATTATGCTACATACATGCCAAACAATAACAAGATATAAAATGCTAGTCTTTCCATCAGTAAAATCCATAGCAATTGATCCTGCTCCAGTAAAATACTACTTCCAGTAAATACCATGACAGTTAACATATTTTTCCTAAACTTGAGCCAAGTTTGAAAGCTCTTAATTCCTTTGTGTGTGGTTGTAATTTTGGAACTACTATAGGCTTTTCTTTCTCACAGTGATGTATCTTCTAGTTTTCATACCCCCACTCTGTGACAATTACAGTACAAAATATATAGGTATTGTTTGCAATGTCTTATCTGGAATGATGAATGAGAACATTCATTCATTCATCCATTTAACACATATATTGAGTTTCTACTATATGCAGGCATTTTTCTAGGCATTAAAGATATAACAGTTGGAAACCCACAAAAAAACACTGTTCTCATAAAGTTTGTATCCTTGCACATTCTTAATGTGCTGTTTTGAGGGATTGATGATGAGGACTTTTGACCTATTCTGATACACACATGAAAAGTCAGCTATCCACTGTAAATAGAATCTCTTTTCTCCCTGTCTGAATTTTAATGGTATAATCGAGTATCTGAGTCCTAGAAAAGTGCTCTTATTCTCTATCAAGTATGAAAGGATTGGCATGAATGGAAATCTGAGTATGCCTTAGAATATCCAAGTCTTACAGTATAAATATAGTCTTTCCACACTAATTCCTTAGGTTCCTATCTACTCCAAAATGCACATGTAAGCTCTACTCATCAAGCTCATGGGTCTTTTGAAACTAGAAACCTTAGGGCCATTATTCAGAATCTACAAACATTTACCAAGTACCTATCAAGTGCCAAACAGACACACTCATATATTATTCTATTTATTTCTCACAATGGGCCTGTAAGAGAAGCAGAATAGTTATTCTAAACTTTCCTAGACTTCTGGTTTCCCAACAATATATGGTAATAACTTATCCAAGGACAATAAGCTAGTTAAATAGTCCATTTGGACATGAAAACATTTATTTTGACTCCATGGGCCTTGCTCCCTAGCATTCTTATGGGGAACTTTTTTTCCCTATCAATTCCCCTATGTGCATGAAACATGGCCACAAACACAGCACACATGGTATCTTTAATCCTTCAGGTATATTCAATCATCTTGACTATTCAGTAGCTATTATTTCCTGTAGATTCCACATTTTCATGGGAAAACCAAGAGAGTACAGAGAGGTAGTGGTGGTAGTGAAAGATTCATTCACTAACATGTGACTGAGAGTCTGTACTTCTGTCCCTATTCATTTTGAAATTGGAAAATTGAAGATCAGGATAGTTTCACAATAAAGATTAATGTAAGAAGAGATGAAACAGAAGAGTCTCAGATATCTGTATGAATGGCAAAATTTATTAATATTCTACTTTGCCATTGATTGTTGGAGAAAACTTTCAGTTTTGACATGGCCATAAGGAGTTAGATAAAAGACCTAATCATCTGGAGGATTTTCTGTGTTGTTGTTCTTGTTGTTTTTCTTGTTGATTTTTACTTGCCTGTCATATCTGCTGTGTGGGATGTCACAGTGGACAATTTAATGTTGCAAATCCAGAGGTTATTTTCATCATCAAGTCAGTTCTCAATTATGTGTAAGAATGGAACAGCCAGGAAAACAAGAGAAAGGGATAAGTGACAGATAATTCTCTAGAGCTCAGTAGAAACAATAGCTTGTTCCTACCACAACCCCTAGTAGACATTTCCTTAAAACTTCAAATAATGAGAAAGTAAACTTATTTTTTTGTCAGTTCCTTCCATCCTCTTGTGATCTTGTGGTGGAAGTCATAATAAGATAAAGACACCAAAGGACAAGTGAATGGAAATCATCCATCAAGTAGCCTGAAGCATCAAGTGACTAGATAAACATCCCCAGGAGAGTTGAGAATTGACTGCTGTTGTAAGTGGAAAACCTCAGATACAGTTAGATTGTTGATTATTTTGCAGCAGAGAAATTTTCGTTAGTGCCTGAACCATTGAAACATGAATAATGAGAAGAAAACATTTTCAATAAATAACCTAAGCTGATTTTCAGGGATGTGAATCAGGGCCTCACTCAAATACAAAAGTGAACATAGGAGAGAGCTGTACCTTTTAATTCAGTCATTGACAAAGTCAAACATAAATTGCCTGTCAGGCCCCAGAGATTCCATTTTTATTTTTTCTGTCTATGCAAAAATATTTCTAGGTCATCTTTTCACATTGATAATGTATTGTCAGCACTGGACGAACAAATTGTCTATAAGCCCAAGAATGGGCCCAAGAATGTCACTCAGGTAATGTTCCTTTAAGACCCCAGGGTATTACATTACCTTCTGTATTACTCATCACATCTCTCTGGAGAGCTTGAACAGAGAATTTTTTAGCTCAAGGGTTATTTCCTTCCAAAACTTTTAAGACTCCAGGTTCTCAATAGCCCAGGCCTTCTCATTCTCTACCCTTAAAAGTCCGTTCTCAAATAATTTCATCACCTTACTTTGTCCTGAATGAGAAATAATACTACTTCTTTGACTAAGTTCCTCATTTCTTAAACAATTCATCTAAAAATATGAGTATATATCTGAAAAATGGGAAATTCAGCACAATTCATGATTTAACAAGCAGTACATTCATTCAGTATTAGATAAGAATGATAGGATGAATTCAGTGTTGCATACAAAGTAGATTTACTTTTCTAAAATTCAAGGAATAAAAATGTTTTTAGGCTGTAAGTTGTTTCAGAATACATGTAGGCATGCGAAAAGTGAGAAACTTAGATTGTATGACAGAATTTAATCTCACCAATTTCAAATGCTCCATCTGCCTGCCCTTCCAAAAGTGAACAGATTCTATAGAGAGGGAGCATGAGACGGCTACAATGACCATTCCCAGAAGGCTTCCACTCTCTGGGCCTCCATTTCCTCACCCACAAAATGGGAGGATTATTTTATATTATCTTTAATATGCTTTCCTATGCTGACATTTCCTTATTTCAGTGTCACCTCCACAGGTCTCATGGCTATTTCCTAAATAGGACTACACAGACACTAAAAGAATTAGCTCCTTCTGTAAACTCAAAGCTTCTGATCATAATTTTATTCTCACTAAAACAATGGTGGACCTTGTTTGAAGTCCTGTAGTAGATGAAATTCTAAGATGAATCCCCTAGATTCCCAATCAGTGGTGGGTACACATCTTCTCACAATCATTAAATAAAACACTAATCTAGGCACTGCTATGAAGATATTTGCAGATGTTATGAAGGTAGCAAATCAGTTGTCCTTAAGATAAGATGAGTATCGGGGTGGAACTGACTTAATTGCATAGGTTCTTCAAAACAGGAAGTTTTCTCTGGCTGGTGAGATAGAGGAAGTCAATGAGATATGGCTTGGAAGAAAGCTAACATTCATCTGCAAATTGTCTTTGGGGCCACATGACAAGGAACTGTTGGCAACCAAATTTTTCCAAGAATTTCAATGACAATAGAACAGGCCCTGAGCCCAGATGATAAATGTGGCCCTGGCCAAATACCTTGACAGTGCAGTGAGACCCCAAGCAGAGAATCCAGACATGCTGTGCCCAGACTTTTGACCTAAAGAAACTGTGAGATAATAAATATATGTTGTTTTAAGCCATTAAGGTTGTGGTAATTTTTATATAGCAATAGTACACAAATATAGGACTTTAAGCCACAGAGTCCTGGTTCCTGTTGGCCTTTCCTTTTTTTTTTTTTTTTTGCTTTAAATTTCCCTTAGCTTGAGAATTATTTACTCTTCTTTATATTGCTTCTCTGAACAGACATGACAAATACTTATAGATAATAAATCTGTGAGACAACATTACATCACTTAGCCACAGCTACAATTACCTGTCATAAGTGAAATTAAAGACATGAAAACCAGTAATGTGAGAAGCTGCTCATCAAAATCATTCAAGGAATAATGAACAAAAGAAGTGGGAGGAGCCATCCTAGCTTAGAAGCAGTAGGCTAGACTAAATGGCCTAATATTTCTTCCAAATTTCTCCCAGAATACTATGAAAAAGCATAAAAGCTGATATGATTTGGAAGCTGTTTCTGCACATTCACAGTAATGGAGAAATCATTATCATCTAAAACTTTGAAGTGACTCAAATATCCTTAAGGAGGAATTAGATCAAGTATTACCATACAAATTTTACAGACTCGAACAGTGGTTTCAATACATAGTCCTTGGAATTTGTTAGAAAAATAATTTCTCAGACCTGACCCCAGTCCTGCTGAATCAGAAACTTTGGAGGTGGAGTCCTGCAGTCTGTGTTTTAACAAGTTTTCCAGGTAACCCGATGGGTGTTCAAATTTGAGAATCACAGTTCTAATGAGAGTTCCTAGAATTGATTTTCAGTAGAGTCATCATTTTTTTCTTTTTTCACATCAGTACATATTTGCCAAAGAACCTGCCTACCTAACCCCCATAACACCTTTGCCATACCTGCACTGGAAAATACTAAGAAATGGAAAGGGCTGCAGGGAGGACTAACAATGATGCCGATAGAAAACATGAGAAAATGGGCCTCTAACCCTGACATGTGCTTAGTGTGACTCTTGAAAGGTCATCTAACATCTCTGACTCAAAATATGGCACACAACAGGTGTTCAATAAATATCTAAGTACCTGTAAACCAAAAGTAATAGTGCTGAAGGAGGCAGTGTGTAGTGAAAGGAGTAGGAGTGAGACATCTGAGACTGGGTTTTGGCTTTGCCTTTTCACCTAGAGCAAAGTACTTCCCATTTCACCCTAAGTTTCCTCAGCTATAAAATGGAGAGAGATTCTGATTACAAGATCTCCAAAGGCTCTGTTGACACTGACATTGTTTTGTTTAAAGTTCTGCACTGTGATACTGAGTTTAGTGAGCCATACAGTTTCTGTAACAATAGGACCATATAAACACAAAATTTTCTGTAGTATCTGAATATGTTCTATAATGTGATTAATTTCCAGCACCAGGCAAATAACGATTATTACTACTATAGGAGGTAGGTTAATTATTACTGTGTGGCAAGCCACCCTGCAACCGCCCACCTGATTCAACACTGTCCCAACCCATTAATAATTAGAGTATCCCATTGTCTGGTTAGTAGTACACAGCAGTCTTTCTTTGTGGTTGGAAGCTGTTTGGAGTATCTGGGAAATATGCACAAATGACTAAGGCAAGCATTTTGAACTTATTATGACTGTAGGGTAGGTGAACTTCTCAATTTCCTTTCATCATTAGGTGAAAAATACAACAAAGGCTAAAGGAAAACCCTCAACACAGATCACCAGAAAGGAATACAAGTAGTAAAAAGATGCCAGACATGGTGTAAATCTTGGCTTCCCATTGGCTGTGTGAACTTAAACTTGCCATTTAACATCTTTGAGCCACAGACTCATCTGTGAAAAGGAAATAATACCATCTGACTCATGAGGTTGTTCTGAGGAATAAATTAAAGAATGGACCCCCTATAAAAAGGGCCCAATATAAAACCCAGAACAATCTGAAATAATCAGTCAATGAAAGAAGATATCATTATCCTGCATTACCCCTTAATATGAAAGCAAATGGAGTTGTGACATCCTGGTTGCCTGCAACTTAATTGAACAAAAAAAGAGCCAGGGTACTGCAAGTCATAGCCAAAAAAATGACAGGTAGAATCACACAAAATTGAAACATTTGATCATTTTACTAACAAACTCATCTTGTTATGGTTTACCTAATATATGAGTCTGCATTTCATTTCACATAAAGTCTTGTTACAGAGCAGGACCCAAACAAGCAAAGGGGCCCAGGAGCCCCGGGAGGGTGATGCTCTTACTGAAAGAAATTCGGGTCCGTCTTGTCCGCCGCC
>PVIA01016045.1:0-20420 GCA_004024845.1 Tonatia bakeri | reverse complement strand
CCCCCCTCCCATCTTCCCTCCCATTACCACCCTCCCCCTAGTTTTTATCCATGTGTCTTTTAACTTTGTTCCTGTAAACCCTTCCCCTTTTCCCCTGAAATTCCCTCTTCTCTCTCCTCTGGTCACTTTCTGCCTGACCTCTAATGCAGTGTCTTTAACTATATTTTGCTTGTTTCTTTGTTTTGTTGTTTGTTTTCAGCCTTTTCTGTCACAATATGTGTAGGTGTGTGCTGTTGCTGGTTTTTTTTTTTTTTTTTTTTGGTTCGATTGTTATTTATGCTGCTTGATGTTCCCTGAACTTCTTGAGTCTGTGGCTCAGTGTCATTACCTTTGGGAAATTGTCAGCTATTATTTCCTCAAGTATTTCTTCTGTCCATTTCTCCCTTTTCTCCTTCTGGCATTCCAATAGTGTGTATAACAATTTGAGATTATTCTCTAATTGTTAGGTGTTCTGGTTTGCTTGTTTGTTTTTCTTTTTGTATCTCTTACTCTTTTGTTCCCATATGTGTAATTTCTATTGACGTCACTTCAAGTTTCCTAACTCTCCTGGGCTGGGTGCAGTCTACTGTGTCCAGCCTACTATATCTCCATACAGAGCAGTCTTCATTGCTGTTACTGTGTTTGGATTTATATCATTTCAATTTTGAATCTTATAGTTTCTGTATCTGGAATAAAATTATCCATCTAGTCTTACACATTGTCCAACTTTTCCACTGAAGTTTTTCCACATTAATCACGGTTCTGTGAACTTTCCTGTTGGACAATTTCAACATTTCCCTGATAGTCACATCTGATTCTGTTGATTATTTTGCCTCTTGGGAGTGTGTGTGTGTGTGTGTGTAGGACAATGGAGACTAAGTGGGTTTGGGGCTTGGAAATGGACCCTCCATTCCTCCTGCTAGGCTTTCAGTATGGGGGGTTGTGCTAATCGAAGAGTCAGCTTGGGTTTGAGGTTTCTTTTGCACTGTTTACTCTCCATGCATGTCGGACTTCAAATTCCCCTAATGACAACTTGTGTTCAGATTGGGAGCTGGCTGGCCCGTGTGTTTGTCATTATTACTCCACCCTCAGCTTTAGATCTTCCCTTTATACTTGGAGGGTCTGAATATTGCAGCTGTCTCACCAGCAACCCACCGTTTCTTTTATTCAATGACTGTTAGTGTTGTGGAGGGAGTGGGGCAGGGTGGCATTCTCTGATGTTCTCTTTATGTGTGTGCTGCCAAAGTGAACACTCTGATCATCCGTTTAAACCTCAGTCTCAGATAGGTGCTATTTCCCCGAGTTTGGGGGATGTGGCCTTTGAAGTCCTCTTCGATCCTCCAGCTCTAGTTCTGGGGCCAGCATGTACAGTCGTCTCAGTCTCCTTCAGAGCTCGGCTCCAGGAACTCCTGTGGACCCCCACATCTGAGGGTGGTCAGGCCCCTTACATAGTACAAAAGATAGTATTCCTGTTCTTCCCACAGGAATAGAAGGCTTTTTTAAAAAAAGAAATTCCTTCCTCCAGCTGCAAGGAGTTTTTATCATCACCCTAGAGAAAATAATTCGTGCTGTCTCCCCCCATTCCATATATTAATGCTTTATCCCATAGAGGAGATGGGGGAGATGGAGAAGAAAGATCTGGGCAGAGTTTTGTGCCCCTTGCATGGCACCCTCTCCCCTTCCCCTGGTCTGCCTCCTGAAGAAGTCTGCCTCAGACTCTCCCTAGTCTTCCTGGTGACTGCCTGTGATTTGTAGAGATGTGTAGGGAAAAAACTTGCAGCAGAGTGTAAACTCCTCCCCTCTCCCATATCTGTGGGCCTCAGGGTCTGCCAACTCTCCCTGTAGCCCACACCTGCCTTTGCCAATTCAGCTGTTGTAGCTGAATTCTTCCTACTGGCATCTGGCTGCCTCTACTCAGGTAAGCAAGCTCTCATGTTCCTTCTCTGTCCATATTTCAGGTTAATTTCTGACCCTGCAACCTAGGACTCTGATGAGGTCAAGAAAAGTTGTGAACCTGCAAACTGCCCAGCTTCACTTATTCTTATTGTAGCTGTGGAAATAGCACTCTCTGTAGCCCCTAGACACCTACAGCCCTCCTTCCACTTGTTTTTCTGTGATGTTATCTAAAACATACACCTTCACTTGTCAGAAGCATGTGGCTGGGTTTTGTGTTTTTAATCGATTGTCATTATTTATGTAAACTATTAATCCATTTACATTTAATATATTGATATAACTGATTTTATAGCTATAATTTTCCTTTTTGTTTACATTTCTCACATTTTATTGTATATTTCTCTTTTCTTCTTCCTGTCCTTTTGGATCAATCACTTTTTCATTATTTCAGTTTTCCTTTTGTAAATAGTAGATACATACTAAAACATTACTTTGTTATTCATTTAATGATTATACCTTTTAGATTATAGTATTTATTCTAGCTACTTAGTATGGCTAACTCAAATAGTTATCATTTCCCAATTCTATGTTAGAATATTTTCACTCATTTAATCCCATATTACTTCTTTCATTATTGTTGTCATGCATTTAGTTTTAATCACATTTTGAATTATATAACTATCACACTTATTTCATAATGGTCATTATTTATTTATATTTGCTGCATATTTACTTTTATTTGATATTCTCCATTTTCTCCTGCATTTCCATGTTTTTGTTTATGATTATTTTCCTCCTGTTGGAAAATTTTGTTATTTTTTAAAAACACAGTGGGCATGGGTAGGGTGGGGGAAAGTGGTGGTGCTGGGAAAATGGAGATAACTGTATTTGAACATCAATAAAAATTTTTAAAAATACAGTCATACTAACAATGATTTCATTCAGTGTTTATCACAAAATGTTTTCAGTTTACTTCCATTTTTGAAGGATATTTTGTTAAGTATGTAATTCCAGGTTGGCAGTTAATTCTTTGTCCTGAGTTCTTCTTTGTCCAGCTGCCATTAAATGTATTCATAAGTTCTTAATTCGGTAATTATATTTTATAGTTCTAGTTCTAAAATAACATTAGATTTCACTTTTTAAAATTACAGTACTCTGCCCAGCTGGTGTGGCTCAGTGGATTGAGTGCAGGCCTGAGAAACAGAGTCTTCAGTTCGATTCCCAGTCAGGGCACAGGCCTGGTTGCAGGCCAGGTCCCCAGTAGGGGGTGCTTGAGAGAAACACATGGATGTTTCTCTCCCTCTCTGTCTTTCTCCCTTCCCCTCTCTCTAAAAATATAAAAAAAATAAAATCGTTTAAAAATAAAATAACAATACTCTGGTGTAATTCTCTACCTTTTCATCTATTTTATCTCTTTTTTCTCATTTTTCTTGAACATATTAATTATCATTCATTTATATTCTCATCTGCTAACTTCAGTCTCTGATCTTTTATTGCCTATTTTTTAAAATTATCTATTCCATGATATTTCTTCTTCAGAGGTCTCATTCTTTCTCTGGTCTGCTACAGTATGTATGAAGGAACCATAGAGTCCCCGGATGATGTTACATCTGACCGTAGAGTTTTTTCTCCTTTATTAAATAAGGTAAGGAACTGCTCACTTGCATCCATTCCGGAATTGAGATGGGTCCTCGTTGGACTTCAGTTTTGCTAAAGATGTCATGAGTTCTATCTTTCACAGTTTTTCAGTTTCACTCCTTAGCCTCCTGATATGGCGTCAAATTTGTTCAATGTTTGAGGGGAACACCAACAGTGTGTCTGAGGCATCTCAACTCAGTAGTCCTGCATGAATACCAAAATCTTTGGTGGTCTTCCCAAGTAGCAGCCTTTTGCCGGGGCCACACCTTATGTAGATAGATAGATAGATAGATAGATAGATAGATAGATAGATAGATGATAGACAGACAGATATCCAACTGTTATGTACTACTTGTTGAAAAGACTCTCTCTTCTCCATCGCATTGCCTGATACCTTTGTCAGATATCATATTGATTTGTTCCTTGACTCGCTATTCTTTTTGGTTGATCTGTGTTTCTGTCCCCATGCCAATACCATTGTACTAATGCTTAGTATTTTTAAATGAAGGCTAAAATACCTATAAATTAACTTTAAATGCATTTCAATACTTTGATATCAATAGTTTATTGAGCTACAAAATCTTAAGATTTAAATGACTAATGTAACATTAAAAAAATGCCCAATGTAAAACTCAGATAACTCATAAACAAGTGCTTACAAAACAGAGAAAAGAGGCTTTTAAGATAAAAAATAAATCTCTATGATCATATAGAACTGCAGAGAAAAAAAGGAAGTTATTGAAATTGTGAAAAGGGGAAATTTACAGAAAACTTTGAGAGTTGGCTACGTTAGTTGTGCATGAGAAATTGGGGAAAATTGTAAAAGTACCAACCCCTGATTCTCAACCCCAAAGACAAGGATTATTTTGGACCAGGGCTACATTTGAGAACCATACAACAGCAAAATGGATTTTCCAGATAAAAATGATCAAATATGCTTAATCATTGCAGCAGGAACATAAGAAAATAAATATGCAATACAGAAGTGAGGACTGCAATGTGAGATATTTGGGAATGTGCTAAGTATCAAAGAAATACACTATTACTTTTTGATAATAAAAGATCTGACTTCTACATGGTAGGTCAGAAGTTATTATATATTAATAACTACCATTTTTAAATATCTCAGATTGCGTTCCCCCAGAAGCAGATCCTGAGACAATGACTCAATGCAGTTATTTTATTGGGAAACAGAAGTAGGGGAGCAGAGAAATGATAAAGGAAGGAAACGCAGCCAGTAAATGTTACTGAGCTAGCCACCACTGTGATTGGCTAGAGCTTGATCCTATGGAGAAACCCTGGGAATGGTGCAAAACACGAGCCTCGCAGTTATCCTGAATGGGTAGGAAACTGAATATTTACGTATCACCACCGGAGAGTCACAATTTAAGGGCTTCTGGAATGAGAGCGTTAATTCCCAGGCACCTGTGTCCTTCCAAGATTTCAGAAATAGCCCCCAGGCAAAGAGCAGCACACACTGGCAGCTGGAAGTCCACCCGAGTGCACACAGTTGGGAAAGCTGGGGAAGAGAATGAAACAGGTGGATTCTGCTGCAGTGTGCTAGGGGACTTAGAAATTGCATTTAATATATTATTTATAATCTTTACAAATGCTGCAAGGTTTTTTATCTGTCTTTAAAGAAAGAGAAACTGAGACACATTTGATAAATAATTACTGTGTGCCTTTTATGTGCTAGGCACTGTTCTAGACACTTGGGATAGAGTAGTGAATAAAACAGACTAGATATGTGCCCATGTGGAGTTTATATTTTAGTGGGGGAGACTGGCCACAGTATAAACCAATATAGCTTCAGACATAGATAAGAGCTGAGAAGAAAAATAAAGCAAAGTAAGGGAATTGGGAATGATAAGAAGTACCTTTTTAGTATTTAGTTTTGGAAAGCTGGCTCTTAAAAGATGAAATTGAGAAAAGAATTGAATGCAGTAAAGGCACCGGCTGGGTAAAAAATTCCAGGCTGAGGAAACAGCAAGGCCACAGCCCCAAAGTGGATTTTTGCTCCGTGTGTGTAAAGGGCTAGGAAGTCAGTGTGGCCAGAGCAGAGTGGGGGAGGACGGAGGTAATCAGGAGTATAAGGTAAGAGAGATAGATTCTTATAGACCACAGTGAGGACTTTATATTTAACTTTAGATTTAATCATAAGTGTAACAGGTAAGAGTAGAAGAAGGAAAACAAGCTGGGAGCCCACGGCACTAATCAAGAACAATGATGGTATTGAATGACTCTCCCAAGAAATCAAATTATCATCATTTAATCCGCTGTTCAAACACAAGTCTGTCTTCCTTCCAGTCTGATGATCTTTGCACTATGTTACACTGCCTTTTATTAACAGTGTAACATTTTCATTTCTATATAACTCTTTATAAAAATGGACAATCGGCAGTGTCTCTTTGTCAAATTAAAATAAGAGAAACAAGGGAAATGACACCAAATTGACAAAATAAAAAGAAATTTCTTTGATAGCCTGAATTTTTAAAATTTTATTTATTGATTTTACAAAGACAAAGGAGGGGACAGAAAGAGGGACAGAGAGAGAGAGAGGGAGAGAGAGAGAGAGAGAGAGACTGATTTGTTGTTCCATTTATTTATGCATTTGTTAGTTGCTTCTTGTATATTCCCTGACCAGAGATCGAAACCTCATCTTGGCCTATGGGGATGACATTCTAACCAACTGAACTGCCCAGCCAGGGAGACAGCCTGAGTTTAATAAGCTTATTGCTGCCATATTTTTGCAAACCCCAGAAAGTATGATCATTTTAAACCTGCAGCACTAATACTTCACAGTACCTTTGACTGCCAGCCATCAGCATTGTGTTCGTGAGACTCCCAGACTCACTGAAATCTCAAATTACTGCTTTTCTGCCTGCTGTGTGCTGTGAGTTGAAAAGAACCTAGTCATTTGTTTCCTCAACAAGCCTGAGATATTTCTTGAATCTGAATTTATTTCAGGGATGCTTTCTTTCTCTTGTGGAGAGACTTTTAAGCCTCAAAGGTCAATAGAAAGCCTTGGACTTCACAGCCTTTTTCATCTTGCTAACAGCAGGGAAAGACTAAAAAGACAGAATCCAACAGTAAGAAGACATAAAGAATAAAATGAATGGCAGTGTAGTTTCATTAATGTTTTTCAGGCAAAGGAAGAAAACCAAAATAGCCCTAGTTCAGTACTAATGACCTGATTAGCATTCTGGGTTCATCATGCCACAGTAGGGGTATCGATGGGACTGGCTGTGGGGACTTTGGTTGAACCAGTGACAGAATCCTGACCCTCCATAAACTACAGATTAGCTTTCGAAGACTTCCTGAGTCAGTCCTCCCTGTTCCACCAGCCCTCCTGAAGCTGCATTTGGGTATTAGTATCGGGGAGGTGACTGTTTCTCCCTCTTCTCTTTCTTCTCTCAGAGATGCAGTCATTTTCTTTTGTTGCCAAAATCAATAGTAAATCCCTCTGCTATTACCAAAACCCTGTGTGGGTGGGTGGGTCCTGGGTAGCAATTTATAAAGTAAATACATGGTTTCTCCTTAAGTGTCATAGGTTAGAGGAAGATAAAAGATGCAGGAAAATAGAGCCAGACTGCCTGGGTTAGAATCCCAGCTCCTCCACTTCCTAGCCATGGGAGCACATTGCTCAGCCTTTAGTGCCTCAGTTTCCTAATCTGAAAAATGAGGATGAAAAAGGATATTAGTGAATTAATACAGAAAACAATTTCTGGAATATCATCTCCCATGATAATGGATATTCACATATAACCTGCTTCACTCCCATCTTCACAGTCCTAGTCCTGCCCATGTCCCCAGAATTCTACTGGCCACATACCCCAGGATTGAGCTGAAGAAATGGTGTCACCTAACTGGGAGACTCCCAGAATGGGTCTTGGAAGCCTCAGCCAAGCTTTTAGGACCCAGAATGATTGTTCCCAGGAGACATCGATACCTAGTCAGAACAAGGATGGGTTATAATTGGCCCAGAGAAGTTCTAGCTAACTAACAATAACTATTTAATAATGCTTCTTTGGCATATTGAATTGTTTGAACCCCAATAACTGCATTAGAGAGGGGTTTTGAGGTTGTATGTAAATAAAGCACTTAATATAGAGTGGCACTACATACACAGCTGTTGGTTACTGTCCTTGCTGTTGGCGTTCTGGAAGAAAAGTAGCCACAATGTAGTGGCTGATGCTCACTATATGTCCAATTTCTATATGTGCTCACAATTTATGCTCACAATTACGATGTCCATCTCACCATAATAATAAAACAATAAAATTAACTATTTCATAATATTAAGACTGAAAAAAGGAATTCTTTATCTATAAAAAGGAGAGAACAAGAGATGACTGTGTAAATTTCACATTTTAACTAGTTTTGTGGCATGAAGAAGGGAGAATTAATTGCAATTTGGAAGAGAATTTGTATGAAACTCATACCTTAGCTGAAATGTACATCTTGTAAAAAATGAATTTTTAAAATGACAGTCCTTGCATATCATTCACCTCTTCTGAGCTCAGTAAGATAATGACAATATCTCCAAGAGCATCAGTAGACTTCTCTCTTTTTTTTTCTTGCTACATTTATCACATTCCTGTGGCTAAGCCTTTTAGCATTAAGTATTTAAAAGTTAGCAGGGAGGGAGTACCTGTCACTCTCTCAAGTGAACTTTCTGCTTCAGGAACTCTGGGACCTCATCTCTCCAACTTGAGTGTCTGCATATGTAAATGAGGGTGGTGTGACCTACCCATGGAGTTAGTGTAGGTTCAATACCCTACTGTTTGGTACTCAAAATATATCACCCGCTGCCTTCCTCAGATCTGTAAATCAAACTTAAAAAATGAAGCATCACTGGCACAAAAGACCAGAACCTCCTTATAATGAATAAGTAATCTGATCAAGGTCAGGCAAGAGGTGAGATCAAAGCCTCCTAAACCCAAAAACAACATCGATTTCCAGGAGTGTGGAAAGCACTGATGCACTCAGCGAGGCCTGAATGACAAGAACTGTACAGCTTCATCTTACAGAAAATAAGGAGGTCTTTGCCCATCTGAATTCAGGTCCCCTCCTTTGTTCTGGGTTAGGGTTAATTAGTAGTGTTTCTGGTGTTTGTTGTATGATTGGTCTTCTAAATCAAAACCATGTTATTCACTTGTTAATCCTCATTACTGTAAGCCAATACTAACTCATTTTCCTGTCATTTATTGCAGCAGCCTTTTCATTACTTACGAATCACCAACCACACACACATTTGCTTATGCATTTAAAAATTTTTTAAGCATAAACTTGTTTTATATATCCAATCTTGTACTCTTGGTATGTAGTCCAAATCTCAAGACTCAGGTACTTGAAATTTCAGGTGCTTGTATAAAGAGAAAGCTAGCTCATTAGTGGGCCGAAGAGAAGTCAGCAAAAAACAAAGGCCTTTGTTTTCCAGGGAAGGCTTCAGCACTTAGTGTAAACTACCTAAATTTGTGAAAGTTAAAATCTGTATTTCTGAGAATTTCAGTAGTCAACCCCAAATGTACACTATAGAGTTTAGTTATACTATACAGACATATACATATATTTAAATGTATATATTGAAATCAGAATTAAAACTAAAATTATTTAAAATATTTTCTGAAAAGAGTCTTCTAAGAAGAAACCATTTTATTAAATTTATTGTAATAAAACATATGTATTAATAACATATAATATAAAGGAAAATACTACTTATAATTTTCCACAAGGGTTTTTTGTATATATGTGCATGTAAGAGGCCAGAAAAACATAGAAATTAAGATCATTAGTTTTCATTTTATTTGTATTGGTTTGAGAGAGACAGAAACAGAGAGAGAGAGGGAGAGGGGGGGACTTGTTCCACTTACTCATGCATCCTTTGATGCCTCTTCTACGTACCTTGACCGGAGATCCAACCACAGTCCTGGTGTATCGGGACGATGCTCTAACCCAGCAATTTTTAACTATTGTGCCACAGAAAGCACACTGGTTTGCCACAAGAATTTTTAAAACATGCAATACCTGACTATTTGGTTAGGGGCAGACCCTTTCCCCTTAGATTGTCAAATTGAAAAATGATAACAGCCAATACAATAATAGCCATCCAGTGTAAATGAATCAAAATTATACCTAATTTTTGTCAGATTGGCAAAAAATATATTTTTTGATGTGCCATAGAATTTCAGTAACCACTTTATGTGTTCCATGAGATGAAAAATGTGAAAAATTGTTGCTCTCACCAATTGAGCAGGCAGGGCCTGAGTTTAAATCTTGAGTCTGCCACTTACTTATCTTGGGTAAGTTACCCTCTTTGTCCCTCAGTTTCCTCACTGACAGGTGGATAAAATGCAGTGCTGTTATGAAAACTACATTCAACACATGTGAAAAAATTGCTAGCATCAAACACTAGCCAATAAACATCCCCTATTATTGTAACAGGCTCAGCACTGGAAGGCCTCCTGATTACCTCTCAGATTAGCAACGGTGAAAGGAATGCTAACTCTCATTTGTTGGAGCAGGGTTCACTGTGAAGTTGAGAAGATCCTCTTCTATTGCCAGGAGTCTAAATTGGCACATATACTCTGGAAGGCAATTTGGCAGTAGATGTCCAGACCCTCTAAAATGTATATCCTCTTTGATACAGAAATACGGCACACAGAAGGCAAGCCGAAGAAAGCATTAGACAAATGGGCAAAGATGAATAAACGGGATGATCATTGCACTTTTATAACAGCTTCTGATTAGAAGCTACTTAAAAACGGGTACAAGTCAATCATATTGGACCATGTCCATAACATAGAATTCAATGGGATCATTCATGAAGATAGTAGTTTTGATACAGAAAGATGATAAAGTGGAGACAGTGTTATTGTGGTGTGATTCAATGCTTTGTAATGCGCATAAATGTGTGTGTGCATAGAGCAAGTCTGCAAGGCCCTGCACCGAAATACTACCAGTTGTTGTCTCTGAGTTATAGCACTACAAGGGGTTTATTTCATGCTTTTCAGTAAACTGTTGTTGGCATTGTACAAAGAAAATATATTACTTTCATAATCATAGAAACACCTGTGAAACTGGTTAATAAAAGTTTAACTTAAAGAAACCCTAAATCTACAGAAAAACACGATGGTGTTAAACTATTAGACAGCAGGGAGGCATTTGAAAATATGGCTTTATATGTACTTTAGCTTTTTTCAGTTCCCTATCCAAATGGTCTTTGGTGTGGGCAGAGCAACCTGATAGAAGTTCAGTCAAGGAGGCTCTTCGGACCTGTACCTGGAATAGAACTGTGACATTTTGTTTGGTCTCCCCTGTGCGATCTGTCACCTCAGGGTACTTTATTTCAGCTAATGCTCCTCCAGTCTGGCTGCGAGGTATAATTTGGAATTCACTGAATTGTCAGTGTAGTTGACCTGGGCCAGTGTGATTCAAGGTTAATGGGACTGAAACTAAAAATGGAACAGTTCTCTGGTAGACACAAAAAGCAATCATAGAAGAACTAGCTATTCCAGAACAGTGGAGTTAATGAAAAGCTGTTTGTCTCCATCAGTAATACTAAAATTCTAAAGATCCATATATTTAACCAGTCCTAAATAATGATTAAAGTTGAGAGGGCAGAAAGTTTTATAAAAGGAATTCACAGCCAAAAATCAATAATCCAACTTTTATGCTTGATATGGAAGGGTCATCAAGGTTAAGCAAGGAAATAAACGAGTACTTTATTTTTGGTAACAAAAACATGTTAAACTTACAAAGACTAGTTAATATAGGACCCTAAAAATAAAAAGTAAAATATTATCTGAGGGCTTCAGAATCAAAAAGCAGTTTTCAGTGAGTAGACTGATGTAAAAAAAAAAGCCACAAATAATATATTATTATATATTGTTTATAAATCATGTGTACTTGAATTATGGTGGCTAGGGAGGCCCTTTCCAGAAAATATTTCAATAGAAATTTATATGGCCCACTGATATTTGATAAGGCCACGTTAGAATGTGCCAAGATGAATGTTTCAACAGAATCATCCCAGAGCGATGTTTACATGTAAGGGGGGATGCAAATGAGAATGAATTCAAGGAAGAAACATTTAGTGAGTAGAGGAGAAAGAAAGACAGGAGCTGAGTTCTCCAATCTCTCTGGGTAAATCTACAGATCTTGGACTTTCATTTATCATTATAAATAAAAGATGCAAACTATAGATATCTAAAGGTCTTTATCAGCCCAGGGTTTCCTTCTTCTCTGCCTCCCTCTCTGTAGATTGCCATACTGTTTGAGGTGGCAAGCTACAAAATGGCAGCTTTCAGTTAGAGGGTGCAGAAATGGGGCACTCATGACATCACATTTCCCTCCGGCAGACCACTAGGATCCGCACACTAACACAGTGCATATAGACAGGACCCACACTAGATGATTAAGAAAAGACATGCAAGTGACCAGGGAGCTGGAAGGAACTCTGTCACCCAACCATTGAAGAAAACCTATCCCAGATAGTAAGAACCATAGAGGTTTAGCAGTCTATAGCTTAGATCACAGAGACTACCAGTTTTAGATGATCAATAATTTAATTGGTTGAGGTTAGAGAATATGCAAGTTTGTACCTCCTAGTGACACTTCTTTAAATCATGTTCTATCTTTTCTTGGTTTAATAGTGTTCAAACAATTAGGGCTACATTTTAATTTTTGTAAAGATATGCTTGATCACTTGGTTTCTTTCAGTTACCCTTCATGCTTGGAATAATTTGAAAAGAGAAATCTATTGTATCTTAAAAAGACAGAATCTTTCACTAGATGTCTCTCTCTCTCTCTCTCTCTTTTTAAAGAGTATTTTATTTCTTTTTTAGAGAGAGGGGAAGGGAGGGAGAAAGAGAGGGAGAGAAACATTGGTTGCCTCTCACATGCCCCCAACTGGGGACCTGGCCCACAATCCAGGCCTGTGTCCTGACCAAGAGTTGAACTTTTGGTTTACAGTTCAATGCTCAACCCACTGAGCCACACCAGCCAGGGCTTACCAGATGTCTCTTAACCAAACTCCTAAACATTACCTTAGCAAAACTAGCCACTGAAGGACAAATCCTCTAAATGCAACCTTAATATGTAAGGACCAACATACAGCTACACAGAAGAAAAAATAGCAGGGGCTTGACAGATTCCGTGTCAGATATGACTCTTCTTGATCTCTCCCTCCCCCTCTGCCTCCCCGTTTCCCTCCCTCCCTCCCTCCCTCCCTCCCTTCTTTCCGTCTTTCCTTCCTTCCTCCCTCCCTCCCTTCCTTCTTTCCTCCTTCCTTCCTTCCTTCTTCCTTCTGTCCTCCCTTTCTTTCTTTTTTCCTTCCTTCCCTCCTCCCTCCTTTCCTTCTTTAACTTTTTCCCTTTAAGCAAAAGCTGCTGTTAAGTTGCAGGATATTTATAAAAGAATATTTTTATTCATGAATTATATATTCTATAGAATATGCAAGCCTGAAGAATTGAATTAGTGAGACTTATGTTTTAAACATATGATAAAGAGCCAATTTGGCCAATGAAATAATTTCTATAATTTCAAATAATTGTTTCAGACATTGACCACTCTAAATTGCAAAAACCCCTTAATACTTTACCCCAGAAAATGATAGTGAAAATGTGCAAAATGAAGAATAATAACTAAATCAAAATGAATTCATTGCATTTGTAAAGTGGTGATCAGTTATAGATAGGAGTGTACCCAGCCAGTGAAACAGACCTGGTGAAGCAGGTCAGAGATGGATGCTTAGTGCCATTTCCTTCACATCTTTATAAATGAGCTTCAAGATACAGAAGAAATAGATAAAATACATTAATTTTATCTTTGAATGATATAGTACTAAGCATCATCATAAAAGCTGGGACTTTTCCCATAAAGGAAAAATACAGCGAAATCTTAAAAAGCGTTGAGTAATTGATCTCAGTGACTTGAGTTGCCTGAGAAATATTATACAAGGACAGGGTGATGGTGGGGGAGGGGGATAATGGGAGAAAGAAAGGGAAGGATCAAGTCTAGGAACACTACAAAGGACCCAGGGACTTGGACAATGGTGCGGGAGGATTAAGAGTGGGGGGTGGGGGTGGGTAGGGCAGGGGAGAGTAATGGGAGGGGAATAGGGACAACTATAATTGAAAAACAATAATTTTTTTTTAGAGATTGAGCTAAACCAGCACATGGCTACCTCCAATGTGAAAAATTTTCCAGTGTCTCCTCACTTCATATCACAGCAAATCCTCCACTACTCTTCAACCTACACTCTACCAGGGTTTTTAGTGGAACCTGTTTTCTCTCTCTCCCTAAACTCATCTGGCTCAACATTGCTTCTAGGCCTTCGATCCGGTTAACCTCCCACTCTTCCCTTGCCACCACCGCCCAGCCTCACCCATGCTGCCGTGTGTCCTCCCTTCTCGTTTCAGTCCAACCCGAATCCCGACTTCTCCTAGAAGCCTTTGTAGCTATTCAACCTGCATTGGTCACCGTAGTCTCTGAAACGTGGAACGCCTAGCACGCTCTCTGGTCTGGTTTGTATCGCTTCTGCTGTGAGTCTAGTCTCCCCAAGCATAGTCTTTAACTATAGTTTATTTTCAAAGGTAGATATAAAAAAATTGTATGTTTATTTTTTATTAAATTGAGTCTACCGTGATAAGGATATGGATTGGCTGTTGCCTGGTAACTTTAATAGTAAAATATGTTATACCTCTTTCAGGTCATCAACATATTTGAGATTTTTTGGCATATTAATGGTTGATTTTCATAATCATTTTATCAGCAAACCTTTATTAAGTTCCTTCTAGGTTCTACACACTGTGCTGTTTGGGATACAGAATTAAAACCACTCAGTCACATAATTTAATAGATAACAATCCTGGACTTTTATATGAATAGCATTTACAGTTTATGAAAACTCTGATCTGACATTTTATCTAATTTAATACGCACAGTATTTCTTTATCACTGACATTAAAAGGAAGCTAGTAATGTCCTAATCACTCTCTAGACATTACACTCCTATCAATTCCATTGCTATCGGGGGACAGGCTCCACACAGCCTCTCATACCATCACTAATCACTGACAGAGGGTCATAACTAAGCTTTTTACAAGGAAACGGACACTGAAATTCTGAGATTTTACATGTGAGAGTTTTTTTTTTTTGAGAAATGCTTTCAACAACAACACCTCTGGGTGTAAGGTCAGGAGGACTGGACAGAGCAGTGAGCTGAACTGTGAGGATGCGACTGCACTCTCAGTGGACCCTACTGAGAGCTTGGAAGATGCGAAGGTCCTTTAGAGTTGCCTGTAACAGAAGCGAGAGGCTGAGGCTTCTGTGCCCCTGCATTACCCAGTTGTTGAATGCAGGCTGCTCCCTTGGAGTGGGCATAACCTTGCACAAGACAGTGTCAGTAGGCTGACGGTAACTCCCAAATTAAGGGTGTAGTCATGAGCCTGCAGCAGCTGGTCCTGCCAGCTGGAGGACTGAATGCCTAAAGGGGGATCTGGTTGGAGCATTTGCTGTAGGTCTTATGTGACCAAAGAAGGCTTTTATGATCCACATTTAATTTGCTAGGGAAGAAAATTGTCATTTACCTTTAGTGCTTTTCCTATAATTGCTATTTGGTTTACTTTGTGAATGCGGCCCAACACAAAATCGTAAATTTACTTAAAACATTATGAGATTTTTTAGTGATTACATGTTGCAGTGTATTTAATGTGTAACCTGAGACAACTTTTCTTCTTCCAGTGTGGTGAAGAGACACCAAAAGGGAATTCAACAGTTACGGCCAACAGTTTATAGCCTTGATGCAAATAATTCTAGTTGCAGATCACATGATTCAAATATTTGAAGCAACCCACTGAAAAAATTAGCCTTGTTTTTCTGTTCTGTGAAGAATAAAAAATTAGCCTTGTTTTTCTGTTCTGTGAAAAAGAGAGTTGACCCCTTCACCCACAAGATATTTCATTCTTCACCTCTCAAAGAGAGTTCAGGATTGTGCAGCAGTACACTGAAGCTCAGCTCAGAAAATAACTGGATAGGCTCTTTGTTATACTCATTCCAGTACAGGAGGAAACAAAACAAAATTGATGGTAAAATTTCCAAACTGTCTATTATTGTTAATTAACCCTTATCAATGTGAAACAAAACCTGTGATTGACCACTTTTTTTTTTTATTAGAAAGACTACTAAATGTTACCTCCATAGAAAATGCAATCCTATGGACAAGTATTTGAAATTTCCATGGATCTTTATATGGGAAATAGCATCATTAGTGGTAGACACATCGCTAAAATTCAAGTAATAGAAGGTAAAAGGAAATTAAAACAAAGGAAACTGCTACTCAGTAGCAGGGCCAGGACTAGGGTGAGGCAAACAAAGTGCTAAGGTACAAAATTTAAGGAGGCGTTAACCCTTACGTGCTGACTCTACCCTGGCATGACTTTGAGAATGAGTGCTTCCTAAAATTCTGCACCCGAGCCTCTCTTGACTTATCCCAATCCCAGCCCTACTCAGGAGGACATCTGCACAGGAATCAGATGTGAAGTAGGTAGAACAGGCTTGTGTCTGCATGGAGTATGTATTCAACAATTCATACTAAGTGCCTGTCATTCTTAGAAGTCCGTCTTTAGTGGTTGTTCACCCAGAAGTCATCCACTTTGTATCATGTGTTCTAGCTAATCTAGTCATATCCAATTTGACCAGAGATTGACATCTGAGCTAGAGAGTTATCTATGACCTGTGCCTTTGAGGTGGTCTACCTTGAGACCTCTTCCCCGAAGGGGCATCTCATAGCAGATGGTAACCACTTAAATGAGTCTAATCATTTTGTGGAGAATTCAAATAGGATTTACAGTGAGAGCACACAGAGAGCAAAGTAGCACCAAGTAGGAAGTCCCAGAGAGAGAAAGTGCAAGTAGGAAGAGACAAGCAGAAAGAGAGTCCAGGGAGAATCAGCTGGTAGCAACACACGGAGAGTGGCAGGGTTGAAGGGTTCACTCTGGCACTGAACACTGCTTGAGTCATCATTAGCACTTGGTTTTTTTTCTCTGCTTTACTTCATTAACTCTGTCCAGCAACAGATGGTATGTATCCTGTGTTTTTTCTCCTTTCGCCATGTTCTATGGAAGTTTTCATTGTAGTTGTATTTGCTCTGCATTGTGGTACATAGAGGTGGTTGTTGATAAGACTCACATTTATGATTTAGTCTAAGACTGCAGGATCATGAAATGTTAAAACTGGGCCAGATTAAGATTCAATTAAAGGTAAAAATAGGAGACATCGGATTGAAACAATAGTGGCCTCGTGACATTGCCTCTAGAAGCATCATAGCTGGCAGGGAATTGGGTTGTCTCCTTCTGAGGAAGTAGTTAATACCTATGTATTGAAGGGGGAATGGCTGGAATAATTGAACTTTATGTACAGAAAGAAAGCTGTATATTTGCTGAAAGATTCTCTTCTCTAAAAATTAGCCTTTGTGTGCTTTTTTAACTGAACTTTATGTACAGAAAGAAGGCTGTATATTTGCTGAAAGATTCTCTTCTCTAAAAATTAGCCTTTGTGTGCTTTTTTAATTGTTGTTCAATTATAGTTATCCCCATTTTTCTCCTACCCCTCTCCCCTGCCCTATCCACCCCCTACCTCCCACATTCAATCCTCCCTGCCACTGTGGTCTTTGTCCATGGGTCCCTTACACATGTTCCTTGACTTGACCCTTCCCCATTTTCCCTGGTATTCCCTCCCCTCCCCTCTGGCCACTGTCAGTCTGCTCTTTACTGTAGTCGTGTGAGGTCACAGCACTGGCATCAGACTCCTGTGGCTGCTCATGGATGTTAAATGGTGAGGATGACTTCTTTACTTTTGTTGAAGCCTAACAATTCAGTCCTGAAATGTTCCTCATGTCTCTTCGCTTTTCCCTTTTAACAAACCACTATTAATAAAAATAAAGCATGCATTTTCCTGTACAGCAGGGGTATGATTCAAAAGGTTCTCAATAAAAGTTTCTTGTCCTCAAATATTTTCCCCAGCTGCTGACCATAGTTTCTTGAGTTTTATGACAGGTGATTCATTTGTTTGTGTCCTGAAGGCATTTCAAGCTTGGTGAATGCCTGTTAAAAAGCAAGTACACCTGGAAGGGGAACATTTTGAATTCCTGCCAAGCAATCTCTTATTTTGTTTAGTTGCTAGTGAAACTCTTGGAAATGAGAGGAGAAAACTTCCCTAATTGGAAGAGAGTCTGATGGAGTCTCCTAGATCAGTTCCATCCTGTAAACTTTGGCTGCACCAAACACTGGGGCTCTGTCCACCTGCAGATCATCTTTCTCCTAATTTGCATCATCTGGCTTAAAATGCATTGCCCTCTTGTAAAGTGAATAACTTAGTTTACAAAATAAAGTGTTAAAGTGACTGTTGACCAAACCCAGAGTTGCCACTCTGAGTCCTGACATATATATGCACAAGATCAGAGCAAGAGAGACCTGAGTTCAAATCCTGATTCTGCTCTTTATGTGCTGGGTAACCTTTGGCTGATGATTTTTTTTTCCTCCTGTGGTGTTACCTCATTTATAAAATTATGATGATAAGATCTGTTTCATAGGGTTATTTCTGAGGATTATAAGTAACATAGGTAAAGCATCTATCATCAAATTGAGTATTCGGTACCCAAATTTTAAAAGGTACCCAATCATAGCTCCTATGCATGAAGATTTTCAACACCCTAGTGAGTAACACAAAACTTTTGCTTTAAGTTGAAACCTGTCTGCCAAACACTCAAGGTCCAATAAATCTTTGTTTTTCACCATTTCCCTTTACAGTCAACTTCACACACACACACTAGGCTCTTCTTGGCCGTTGTGCCTTCATTGAGACAATACATGATAATGACATTATCACATTATTTATTACACTCTATTCTAAAGTTTACAAAGGGTTTTCATATATTATCTCATTTCATCTTATTTGATCCAGTGATATAGGTTTTATAATCCGTCCTTTGCAGATGTGGAAACTAAGGGCCAGAAAGTTCCATTAACTTGCCATGGTCAGCTAATAAGTAAGAAATGGGATTAGGCCTAAAATTCAAACTCTCTGATTTTGAAGCCCATGAGGTTTCCACAGTGGTTCTCAACACCTGGGGAACTGTTGTAAAACAACAACAACAACAACAAATAACCTAAAAGAAAAAGAAAACTATACATGCCAGGATCCACCCCAGACCCATTAAATGAGAATGGCATTGGCCTGAGCCTTGATATTTTTAAAAATGTTGCAGATCATTCTTAGGCCAAACTAGGCCACTTTCAGTGAAAGTCTTGACTTCACAAGGAAACTTTCCTCAACAAAATTAGGCCACATTTTCTCTCTTCTGGATCTCTTTGTTGTGTTCCTCAACAGTTCTACATAATTAGTACTTTATTTTAGAAATCAGAGAATGTAAATTCTGGAAGTAACTGCGTATTCTTAATTTCTCTGGTTCTAGGATTTGGGTCTAAGAACTTGTTCTTGTCAGGACTGATCTGCAGAAAAATAAGAATAAGGACAATATAGCAGATACAAGCTGATTTTCTTTTGAAAGGATCAATTGTTATTTTAAAATTTATTTATATTATTGGAATGAATGCTCTTTTTTCTGAAATAATGGTAATGGTTGTTTTGCAAATATTCACATTTAGAAACATAAACATTTGGCAGCCCTTTAATGCACACCTTACTGGCCTGTAAAATCCACTGACCTTTCCCAATCCCCTCATTTTACAGGTGAAGAAATTGAGGTCCAGGGAGAAGTTCCACTAACCCAAGTTCTGTTTCGTGTACTACTTCAAAGCTTGTAAACTTATTTTTAAAGTAAAGCTTAATTGTGCCTATTAATGTACATGCAACTGTGATCAGTAATGTAGGGAAAGGAAACATGATTGGAAAAGAGAAAGTGGAAGGGTGAAAAAAAGCTGTAACTCAAGGCCTGTGGGATAGTTGATATAACGGATTTAAAAATAAATCAAATAGAAATTCTAGAACAAAGACTTGTAAAATATAATATTCCAAGTTAAGAGTTCAATGGACAGTGATAACATCAAATTAGTCATAGTTGAGGAAATAATTGGACTTTGGAGGTAAACCAGAAGAAAATAACCAAATAATGCAAAAGCAGACAAGAAGCTGGAAAACACAGAAGAATGAAAGGCACAGAGTGAGACGGTCCCTGAAAGAAATAAGATAATGGAACAGAGGCAAAATTTGAAAATAATTTTCAGAGTTTCCCTAGGACTATAGAAAGATATCAGGCCACAGCTTTAAGAAGACAAACAAATAAAAGAATAAAAACACATCTAAATCAATTATGCTGAAAGTGAAAAATAAATGTTAAAAAGCAGTGAGAACCCTGACTGTTGTGGATCACTGGACTGAGTGCCAGCCTGTGAACCAAGGGGTCACTGGCTCGATTCCCAACATAGGGCACTAGGCTTGCGGGCCAGGTCCCCAGCAGGGGGCTCACAAGAGGCAACCACACATTGATATTTCTCTCCCTCTCTTTCTCCCTCCCTTCCCCTCTCTAAAAATACATAAATAAAATCTTTTTTAAAAAAAGCAGTTAGAAAAAGGAGAATATCTTTAAAGCGGTGACAATTAGATTAGCAATGACTTCTTGATAGCAATAACGAAAACCAAAGACAGTGGATAGATACACTCAACATGCTGAAAGAAAACAATAGTCGGAGAGGGAAGATGGCGGCTTGAGAGGTGGAGTCTTAATCCCCCTCTCCGGTGCGCAGGGGAGAATTTGGCCGATCTGAGGAGAATCAGACTAGGAGACCACGGATATCGCAACATTTATGAAAATAGGGCATCAAAAGTTATCCAGATATTGAATGAACTGACGGTAGGAGGCCAGAAGGGACCCAGCTGGACGCGGA
>PVIA01016044.1:0-20429 GCA_004024845.1 Tonatia bakeri | reverse complement strand
TGAGGTATGGTAGATGCTGGCCAAAGGGTTCAAGCCTTCAGTTCTAAAATGAATAAGCTCTGGGGATCTAGGTACAGCACAATGATTATAGTTAATAATAGTGTGTTGTGCATATACTTGAAATTTGCTGAGAGTAGATCTTAAGCCAAACACACACAAAAAGTAAATATGTGTTAACCTGATTGTGGTAATCATTTCACAAAGTATATGTAAGTTAAACTATTATATTGGGACACTGTAATAATATAATTTTGTCAATCATTCTTCGATAAAGCTAAAAAATAAAAACTATGAGTAATATTCCCATCTAAAGCAATGAGAGAACACAGGAGACTAGTAATTACATCTATACTTTGATAAAGTCATATGCTCCAAAAAATGACTGTGTACAGTGCTTCAGAGTCAAGGAAAAATGATCTTGACTCACTGCAGCCAGACTGCAGCCCTCCACTCTCACTACTGCTCTGCTATCCATGTGCTGCAACCTCTGCCCTCTCAGATGACCATGGAAGAAGAGATCACTGCACTCGTTATCGACAAAGGCTCTGACACGTGCAAAGATGGCTTTTTGGGGGATGAAGTTCCTTGAGCCAGGTTCCCTTTCATCATTGGGTGTCCCCAACATCAGGGCATCATGATGGGCATGACATCAGGGGGACAGAAGGACAGCTACATGGGTAACTAAGCCCAGAACAAGTGCAGCACAGTGACCCTGAAGTATCCCATCAAGCATGGCATCATCATCAAATGCAACAATATGGAGAAGATCTGGCACCACACCTACAAAAAGCTGCATGTGGCCCCCAAGGCGCATCCCATGCTGCTGACAAAGGCCCCACTGAACCCCAAGGCCAACCATGAGAAGATGATTAGGATCATGTTGGAGACCTTCAACACTCCTGCCATGTACATGGCCATCCAGGCCATGCTCTTCCCATACATCTCTGGAGGTACCACTGATATTGTTTTGGATTCTGGGAACAAGGTCACCCAAACTGTGCCCATCTAGGAGGGTTATCCCCTTCCCCATGCCATCCTGCAACTGGACCTGGCTGGCCCAAACCTGACAGACTACCTCATGAAGATCCTCATGGAGGGTGGCTACAGCTTCACCACCGCTGCCAAAACAAAATTGTGTATGACATCAAGGAGAAGCTGTGCTATGTTGCCCTGGACTTCAAGCAGGAGATGGCCACCACTGTGTCCTGCTCCTCCCTGGAGAAGAGTTATCAGCTACCCGATGGGCAGGTGACTTCCATCGTCAATGAGTGGTTCAGGTATCCAGAGCCCTCTTCCAAGCCTCTTTCCTGGGTATGGAGTACTGAGGCATCCACAAGACCTCATCCAACTCCATCAATGAAGTGTGACCTCAACATCTCTAAGGTACTAACACAGTGCTGTCTGGTGGTACTGCCATTTACGCTGGCATCACAGATAGGATGAAGAAGATTACGGGCCCTGGCTCCCAGTGTGATGAAGATCAAGATTATTGCCCACTTGAGTGCAAGTACTCAGTGTGGATTGGTGGCTCTGTCCAGGTCTTGCAGACGTGGATCAGTATATGATGAGTCAGGCCCCTCCACTGTCCACTGACAATGCTTCTATATGGACTGTGGGCAAATACGTAGCATTTGCTGCCTGAGTTGATCAAGTCTAAGTTTGCCCTGGTAAGTGTATACATCTCATGCGGCCCTCATGAACCTGGAATAAGCTTTCCAAAATAAATTGTCCTTGAAGTTTGTATCTGATTTTAGCACTAGATTGTACTCCTGGTTGCTGATTTTGACCTTGTATTTAAGTTAACTGCATCCTTGGTACATGTTTAATACCCTGTATATATGTTTGATTTAAAACCTGTACCTGCAGTCAGTCATTTGGTGGCTTAAATGAGAACACGTTTCTGGGAGAGAAATCCAGGGGCTGGATGAGAATCTCGAGACCCAGTGTTCCTGATATGTGCAGGGTATTACCATTCAGGATGCTACCTATCCCAAGGCTTCTCTAGAGGCTGACATGAGTCTTGAACAAGTTGTCATTTTGGCCTGCGGGTCTGACAGGGTGGGGCAGGTCCAAGTGTTTGAACCCATTTCCTTTCTTAGCTGATGTTTCCTGCCAGAACATCTGGCTTATTATTTGTCTTGAGTTGAAAATGGTTTGCGTTTCTACCTGTAAATTTATTCATCCTTTTAATTTATGTAAGGTTTTTGTATGCATTCTCACTTCTTTAAGAGATGACAAATTTTCATTTTCTACTGTCATGTGAGAACATTAGACTCCAGCAACAGATCATTGTGAGGAAAATAAAAGTGCTACAGTAAAAAAAAAAAAAAAAAAAAAAAAAAAAAAAAAAAAAAAAAAAAAAAAAAAAAAAAAAAAATATATATATATATATATATATATATATATATATATATATATATATATAAAAGCAAAGAATGGGATACATTTAGTCGCAAATAAAAGCCTTCTGGCTAGTTCATGTATTTTGACTATCTTGCTTAACAGGCAGGGACAGCTAAAAATATGTACTATCCTGAATGGTGTGGCTCAATTGGTCAGGCATCGTCCTATGCAGCAAAAGGTTGCTGGTTTGATTCCTGGTCAGGGCACATGCCTAGGTTGCAGGTTTCATCCCTGGTCTGGGCGCATACAAGAGGCAACCAGTTGATGATTCTCTCTCACACTGATGTTTCTTCCCCTCTCTTTTTCCCTCTCTGTCTCTTAAAAAAAAAGAAGTATATACTAAAATATCCCTGGGCTAGCCAATCACACACTGAATCTAAAGATGTGCATCATATATATCCTGCCAACAGAATAGCACAAAAGATTATTCTAGCATCCAAATTAGTTTCACACTTCTTATTGATTTGGTTTCCATAACTTTTAGTTAAGTTCTCAATAAGTCATCGAATATTCTTAGTAAATTTACTCCTCTATGTAAATGCAGCTACTAAAAGAAACATTTTTGTTGGCTTTGATTTTGTGTCTATTATTATTATTATTATTATTATTACTACTATTTTGTTCTCAGTAAAGTTTGGGAACATTGTGAGTTATATTTAGGGAGACAGGTACCCTTTTGCAAACTAATATGAAAACTAACATTTCCATGAAGAATATACTTAACTTTGAAGTACATGGTATGTTAGGGCATAAGAGTCTTAAACAACTAAGTAATTTAAAAATGTTCTTTATTTGTTTCTCAATGAATATTATGAAAATAAAGTTCTAAATATCATAACTTTTCTTTGGTTTGTATTTAGCATGATGTTGTTCTTCAAGGGATGTTTAATAAGATCTAATGATAGTAAATGGACACAAATCCATACAATGGAAAATTAGAATCAGATGCAATAATGCTCACCCATTGCAATTTGAAACTGAGTTAACACCTGAGATGCTTTTTCTCTACAATTTCTCATGTTTGAATTGTCATAGTTAATTGTTTTCATTGATATGCTCATTAGTTTACTTAACTGCTTCTGAAGAAAAAGTAACACTGTGAGGAAGTCACAGACAGTAGCTCATAGACCATTCTAAAGAATTGATACATATCACAAGTGCCCAAATAAATATTTTGTGAAGTAGGATTGAAAATAATTTTCTAATTTGTAATTTTCTATTGTCTGTCTTTTCTTATTAGGCATTTTAATTTTAGTATAACTCAATTGCTTTCCTTCTTTTTGCTAAGGTCTGTTCTCCCTTCCTTTCTCTCATAAAATAATCACAATTATTATTTATACACTGACAAAAGTGAATTAATTTCCAAATATCAACCTGTTATTATATCTTATTCCTTTGAGTCCTCATCCCTTTTTCTGTCCTGGGATCAATCTGCATATTTAAGGTATGTTCTTTTTGTATTTTGATATAAATAAAATTTTAACCCCACCTTTCATTCTATTGTTATCATTTCTTCGAGTTACTTATTTATTCCTCTATAATTTAAATCAAGGACTTTTAAATCAATTTTCAAAATGTTTATCACCTAAATCATTTACAAAATGTGGGGGTATGGTCATAAATACACTATTATGAGTCCATTGATTTCATAGGATTTTCAGAGTTTTTAGTTGGTTGATCTTTTATGAATATCTTAAATAACAGGCAGAGACAATTAACAAAATTATGAATTAAAATGTCCCTCTATTAGCTATCTGACTACATACTGAATCTAACAATTCTATCATATATACCCACCCCAAGTCCCCCACAAATGATTATCCTAAGATGCAAATTAGCTTTATGTTTCTTCCTATTGGTACTTTTTATTTTAAAAAGTTGAAAACCACAGGTTAATACTGAATGCAACAAACATTACTGAAAATGATATTGAGCACATGAGAAATCATTGAAAATAAGAACAATGAAGAAGACAATAAACAAAAGGCAACAGAAATATTTCTCTACTTGACTTTGCTGAAAACTTTTTAATGATTTATATACCACCATATAAGGTTTTTTTTTTTTTTTTGGTCCATGTATGAACTATTAATGGTTGCCACATTTTAAAAAAATACGACAATCTCATGGAGAATGTTATTTTTTCTATTAGAACTCAAGCCATTAAATCCATTATCCATTTTTGTTTCCTTGTCAATGCAATCTGTCTCTTTGTTTTGCCCCTATTAACGCCATATTGAAAAATTGAATCTGTTCCTTAAGTTAGTCTCTAATCTCTTTTATTATTTGAAAGAGAGTTTAGTGCTTGGAAACTTGCTCAGGAAAATAGAATTCCCTTCCTAAATTTTTCTACAGCACAGACATCAGTATTGCAAGTGTGTTCACCAGTGAGTCCCTGGCCTGCTTTTGAAGAATTGCTAAACAAAATGACTGAGGTCAATACAAGGCCTCTCAGAAGTTCAGCTAATTCATATGTTACTGGTGATGCTAATCCCTTCAGACTAAAAGGGAAAGCCACTGCTTCTCTAAGGCCCACTGTATTTAGGGATGGGGGAGCTGGGGAGGTTGTTTTCTGGTCTATCTGCTTTCTGAACCTAAAGAAAAAAGCTTAATAAACTCAATGCCAGTTTCAAATACCTTAAAAATGCATTTTTTTTTAGTCTAAGGTAGATTCTGTGTTCCCACGTTAAATATTTTATGTATTTCTTGACAGAATTAATTATTATACATAATTTTTATATATTGAATAACTAGAATAATTTGAGTGCTGAATGTATAACATCTATTGCAGATGAGGGAATCTAAAATAAGACAAGTTAAGTTTTTTTGTTCTTTCTCATAAGTATGGGAACAGAAGATAGACTGATTAGCAAATTTCAACCACCTCAACCCCTGCAAATTCTTATCTGTCTCCTGAACTTCTCAATTCAGTAAGACCACTTAGCTCTGCTCTGAATTCCTTACCCTACATCACTGTCTGCAAAGTTAGACTGTCTTCCAAGAAAAGAGGTGAGGAGATTGTAGGACTCATATCAATATTCCCCCTAAGGAATCACAGTCTTGGACTTTCTTCTCTAAAATGAATAGTTTCATTAATCTTGTCCAGCTTTCCTTTTCACTGTGGAAGAGTATATCTATTCTCACTGCCTTCCTTGTGACAAAGTACAGGAATCCCTACATTCATTTATGAGTTACAGTAGATCCTTGAATAATGTTGTTCCATTATAATGCTGATGAGATGCCAAGGAACTTAGCTCTTTTATTTATGTCAATGAGCCTATTGGTATTGGTTCATTGACATAAATATTGAGATAGGTTTTGTTATAAGTCCTTTTGCCTAAAATTTCAGAACCTATCAACAACATTAAGTGAGTACTTGCACTACAAAATTTTTAATTTAGACTATATACAGAAAGGTGAGCCATTGAAAATCACAGACTAATTTTTATAAAAGAAATATACTCATATATACAACATCCAGATAAAATACATTAGCTCAAAGCTGCCTGCATGCCCCTATCAAGCCTATAAACAATAGTTTGTCTTCTAATAGCATTGATGACTTTTGCTTGTTTTAAACTTATATGTAGTACATACTCTTTTATGCCTGAATTTTTTTTCTCAATGTTACATTTTTGTAATTCACTGTGATGTTGCATGCAATTCATTCACCTTATTATTGTAGAATATTCCACTCTGTTCTATTATGTACATGTATCATAAATGGACAATCCCTGGTCTAGAGCTATTAAAATGATAGCCATTCTGATGGTACTATAGCCATTCTGCAAGAGCTTGTTTTGAGAACACATGTACAATGTATGTGTTCTGTTAGATAACAACCCAAAAGTTAAATTGTTGGGTCATAAGGTGTATGTTTATTTAACACGAGTATACACTAAAAACTATTTTTACAAAGTAAATTGTTTGCAAGTTCATGAACAGTGTATAATATCTCCTCAAAAACATCCTCAAATTTTGATCCACATCCTCACAAACACCAGCTATCTTCAGTCTATTTCATTTAGCTCCTTATGTCAGTGCACACTGATATTCTATGGTGGTTTCAAATTCCACTTCCCTGATGACTGTTCAAGTTGAGCACTTGTTCACAAGTGTACTGGCCTTGTGGATATCGTCATTTGTGAGGACTTGTATAAGTCTTTTGCTCATTTTATATTGCCTTGTTTCCTGGCTTTTTAAAATTGATTTATTGGAATTCTTTATATATTCTGCTTTCAATCATTTGTCGCATATAAGAATGGCAGTATCCTAGTATATAACTTGTATTTTCACTATTTTAATGTCGTGCTGAAAATGGTTTTAAAATTTTAATTCAGCATATATCACTATTTTTTCAAATCCTTTTTACAAAAGGATTTTGTACCTTTTTTTAAGCTTTGATTAAACCAAGTCAACGTTGACACTCATTTTTTTCCTAAGAAAGTTTTAGTACTTTACTTTGAACATTCTGAATTTAATTTTTTATATGGGTAAAGTAAGTTTCTTGATTGATTTTGTGCATATGAATATCCAAACACAACACAATTTATTGAAGATGTCATCTTTTCCCCACCATCCTGAAGTGTTAACTTGTGTTTATATATATACATATATATTACCTTGTGTTTTATATATACACGCATATATGTATATATGAGTATATACACACACATGTGTGTCCACATGCACACACACACATATTAGTCTGTTTTGGGACTCTGTTATGTTTAATTTTTTTATTTTCTCTTGTTGAGCATTTCTGCACTCTTAATTTTTAACTCTTATAATGAGTTGGTATTACAGTGGTGGTATAACCCTCAAAAGTAATAAGCTTAGCTCTACTAAATCCAAACAAATTAGACTTCAAGGCAACAAGCATTAATAGAGGTAAGAGAGATATTTTCTAAAGATAAAAGTTATGCTTCAGAGAAAAGCATTCAGCAGATAAATTTCTCTCATTAAGCACTTTGTTTGTCTTCCTTGCTCTTGATTTTCACTTTTTTGTATAAATTTTAGGTTCATCTTATCCACTGTCACAAAATATTGTGCAGGGATTTTAGAGATTAGATTTGAAATGAGTCTAGAACTATTTGACAGAAAACTGATTTTAATTATTTATACAATACTGAGTCTTATAGTCAGTGAACTCAATATATAGTAGGTCTTTCATTTCTATCAATCAATGTTTTATAGTTTTCTATAAGTGAATAAAAATGAGCACATGTGTGGGGAAGCAATCTGAAATCTTGAGGGATACCATAACATGTGATACTATTTTTATAATCACTTGCTTCAGCAAATGAATTTGTTAATTGTAAAATTGATTGTGTATGGTAAGTTTCATCTTCCATGAACTTTGAGACAGTTTTAAGTTTTTAAATTTATATTACAAAATACAACTCCATTTATTCATTTGTGTGGTTTCAAGCTGACAGGCAAACTTCTCTCAACTTTTTCCTTGAAGGATGTAAAATTAAAAGCTTGTTGAAGTAATTGTTTGAAGTAATTGTTGAAGTAACAGGGCTGGTAGGTTACCACAGGAATGAGGAATCCTACAAAGTTTAACAGTCCATTTTGATACACAAAAATAAAATGGGTTTTATCACACAGTGATGTGGAAAGTATAATAGCTATGCAGCTGTTTTTGCACTGTCATCTTTGAGTCAGCTTACTTCTCACATGACTCATGGGAATAGATGTAGAGCACTGGTACAAAGCTTAAATATTAACTATGCTAAGATTTTTTAGTGGAATCTAAATGACTAATAGGAATTACAGAAGAAAATGTTCAGAGAGTTGAATGTGATCACTTCTATTCCTTAAACTCTTCCCCCTTCTCCACTTTATCCAAGACCCAGCTTCAGCTTTCTTTTTCACTTTGCTTTTTGTATAAATATTGACTCAGTGTTTGTAGTACCATCTAGACAGTAATTAAATCAATTATAATGTATGGTTATAGAACTATATTTATAAAATTATATCAATAAAATAACAAATATATAGCTCTGTATATAATCAAATATATCACTTATAATAGCTCTGATATTATGTGTCATAAATAAAATCTTAACTGAACATGATATAACCCTCAGTTTTCTGATTGTATGTTCCTAAGCACAAAGTCCAACCCAACAAATGAGTCACAACTGACTACCAAGAAATATCACTAGAAGGATCCATATAAACAAATTAGTGTTCCTATTTTTGTTCTAAAATAGCCAATTCACCCTAAAGATGATTATGTTTATATATTAGATAAACTAAGGAAGCTATCTGATTGATAAAGGAAAATCATTTTCATTCATTTGTGTAGATATTTTCAATAACCTCAATTGGAAGGTGAATTCCATAGTGATTTCTAGGGTTTCTAGGTGGTTTACCTAACCAGATGTCCAGTTCCTACTCTGGGGCTCCTCTCACTCATCTAGGATCCCTTCCCTTCCTGTTCTTGGTTCCTACTGTAATTATAGTTTCACTCCCTAGAATGGAAAATCTCCTTTTAGGAATTAAATTCTAACAGGAATTTTTTCAACATAATGCAATATAAGAACACACATTGACAACTGACTTGATCACATTATTGTTGTGTAAGATTTACCCTGGAGTCTTGAGGAAGATGGCAGTGAGGTAGGTGGGAGCAGAGCCCACTTCCCCCTGCACATGGGTGAAACACCTAGCTGATCTTCTGAGGAACAGAGTGAACAGCTAACAGTATCCCAGCATATATGAAGATTGGAGACCAAAAATTGCAGAGGACATTGAAAAATCAGATGGTAAGGAGGACAATAAAGTCTCAGGGCCCAGCATGGGGACCAGGCGAGCTGCAGCCTCACTCCCGGTGCCCACCAGGTCTGCCACAGGGTCCTTGGGAGAGAGCTGGGTCAATGGCTCCCTCCCCTACCAAACAAGGTTTGAGCAGCACCAGGAGAGACCTGGTTTCTTGAAGTCAAAGAGAGGGGAATAAGGACTAAGTGGCAAACACATAGGAGCTGTAAGCACCCACAGAGTCTGTGGACACCAGCTGCGGAGAGTTGAGAGTTGGGTTGTGATGGGCCCTGACCTGGAGAATCCCTGGTCTGGTTGGACAGGTAGGCTGTGTGAGAGGCCAGGCCTCTGTATGGAGTGGCAGGCTTGTGCAGGAGGAATTTCTCAAAAAGAAAAAGTGAAAAGAGACACTTGGAGGCTATTTGGGGAATTCCCCTGCAGCAGCCATTCCAGCCTCCTCCCCACCCAGCCTCAAGGCACACCCGAGGTGGTAGGGAAGGCCCAGCAAACACTCCTGTAGCCCTGGGAAGAGTGCACAACAGAATCTGAGGGATGGGAGGCAATCAGGCCAAGCGCGCATTCCCAACCTAGGGAGAGTGCGCTAAACCACCCCCGAAGCACTGGGGAGAGGCTCCCAAGCCCATAACCCTTTGGTTATGGCCCTAGGGAGAGCATGTGCCCAGACCAGAGGCCTCTGGGGAACTGAGCTGGAGGCTGACTGCCAATCAGAAGGGGACAAAAATGAAATCAATTACCCCTCAGCCTGCTGCCACCAGGAAGAACAGCAAAACTGGCTTGGCCAGTTTGGAGCCAGAAGGAGGCTTTTTTTAAAGTAATTCTTTATTTTTAAATTTTTTTATCTTTGAATTCCTTCTTCCTCTCTTTCCCTTTTAATTCTTCTTCCTTCCTTCTTTTTTTTTTTAAATATATAATTCTCACAAGTGAGACAAAAAACCTTGAACTGTGTAAAGACCAGGGATGGCTCCAAGGAGGGGGCATCCCAACAGCTGAGACAGTGAGACAAATTTCACTTTGCTACTACAGAGAACCTGCAAGTTATTGCATATTTGTATTATTACTTTTTCATCATTCTTACATCTTTTATTTTATTAGTATTTTTGTATTCCCCTTCTTTCTGATTAGTCTTCTTTACTTGGCTGGTTAAATTGCATTGTTTGACTGGTTTCCCTTGGTTTTCTCATTCATAGTGTATTGTTATTTTACTGTCTTTCACTTCATTTGTATTCAATTAGCACACTACTCTAGGTACTATACTTCCTATTCTGGTTATCCAGATCACATAGATTCTGTCATGCGATTGTTGCTCCATTATTATTGTAAATAATAGCTGTTCCATACAATTGTAAATATTACACAACACCCCTCCCAGATCTTAGCCCACTTCATGGTTTCCTGAACTCTATTACTATTGTGGTTAACTCTGGTCTCTCACACACTACACCTATTTTCTATCCTTTACTCTCACTATACCTCATAATCTGACCTTCCACAAGCTCACTGCTCTCTAGATCCAACTCACAATCCTCCCTGCCCCCTCAACAAGAGTCTTATCTTTTTTCCACCCTTTCTAAAAAGTGGCTAGTTGGGTGAAATATCACAGTTAACACTGTACATATCCAAAGGATCTCCTATCTTTTCTTTCAGGGCTGCTACTGTAAATATCATAGAATACTCTCTTGTTGTCTTAAACCATTTGCCTACCTCTCAAACTGATCACAAAAAAGAGTAGGTGGAAGCTGTGACCCCAGGATACCTGTTGGAAAAGGAAACCCAACAACAGACAACAACAAAAGAAGGTGAAGGAGGGAGTGGAATCCACACTAACTCAACCCAGGACCTATCTGGAAATGCAAATAGATAGTAGAGAAATTACCCAGAACAAACAACTGAACAAGAGCAAGAGAGAATCCTCAAAGCCTTGTATACAAGGAAGAACCAGCTTCAACACAAACTGCCCACACCTGCACAATAGAATACAAGAAGTAGTGGACAGAGTGACCCTCAGTTAATTAGCTGGTGGGAAGGACCAACCAAAGAAAGACCCAACAGCAATCAAAACCCAAAGGCATACACAGAGCCAACATAAACGACATCCCAAGACTCAGGAGATCAAGGAAACAGCACCACTGAATCTCATAGGTATTTTACCATAGAATTTTACACAATAAACCCAGGGAGTCAGAACAGATAAATTTAAGAAGTAGAGGCTAACAAGAAGAGTCTCACAAACAATGGGAAGATAAAGAAACAATTCCGAAATGACAGAAAAGGAGGAAGTCTCAGAAAGAATGCTAAATGAAATACAGGCTACTCAACTATCAGATATTGAGTTCAAAGCAATGGTTATCAGGAAGCTAAATGAACTCACAGAGAATTACTGAAAACTACGGGGAAACTACAATGAACTTGCTGCCAACTATATCAACATGAAAAAGGAAATAGAAACTATCAACAAGGGCCAAGAGGAAATGAAGAATACAATTTCTGAACTGAAGAATACAGTAGAAGGAATCAAAAGCAGGATCCACAAAGCAGAGGATCGGATTAGCAAGCTGGAGGACAAGTTAGAAAAAACACTCAGAAAGAGCAAGAAAAGGAAAAGAGGCTCAGAAAGAATGAAGAGAGATTAAGAGAAATTCAGGAAAACATGAAACATAACACTATCTGTATAATAAGGCTACTAGAAGGAGAAGAAGAAGAACGAAAGATAGAAAAACCTGTTTGAAAAAGTAATGATGGAAAACTTCCTTAGTTTGATGAGAGAAAAAGTCACAAAAATCCAGGAAACACAGAGAGTTGCAATCAACAGGAACCCAAAGAGGCCCACCCCAAGACATATTATAATTAAAATGACAAACACCAAGATAAAGAGAGAATCTTAAAGGCAGCAAGGGAAAAACAGGAAGTAACATACAAGGGAGCCCCAATAAGACTAGCAGCTGACTTCTCAATAGAAACGCTCCACGCCAGAAGGGAATGGCAAGAAATATTACAAGTAAAGAGAGCCAGAGGCCTGAAAACAAACTACTTTATCCAACAATGCTCTCAGTTAAAATGGAAGGCCAAATAAGGAGTATCCCAGACAAAAGAAGCCTCAGAGAATATACCTTCTCCAAGCCAGCTCTGCAAGAGATGCTAAAGGGTTTGCTTTAAGAACAGGAAGACAAACAGTGAAAGAGAGAAAAACACAGGTATGACAAAATGGCAATAACAACCTTAAATGTAAATGAATTAAATGTCCCAATCAAAAGACATAGAATAGCTGAATGGATAAGAAAGCATGACCCACACATATGCTGCCTACAGGAGACCCACCTCACAATAAAAAACCTACACAGACTGAAAGTGAAGGGCTGGAAACAAATATTTCAAGCAAATGGATGGGGAGCGGGGGAACCAGGGTAGAAATACTCATATTGCACAAAATAGACTTCAAAAAAAGAACCATAAAGAGACACCCAGAAGGTCACTTCATAATACCCAATGGAAGAATCCATCAAGAAGACATAAACATAGTAAATATATATACACCCAACATAGGAGCATCCAAATAGATAAAGAAAATCTTAGAGGACTTCAAGAAAGATATTGACAGCAACACAATTATAGTAGGAGATTTTAACACCCCTTTGTCAAAAATGGACAGATCTTCCAAACAAAATATCAACAAAGATATTGTATCATTGAACAATGTCCTAGATGAAATGGACTTAACTGATATATATAGATATATATAGATAGATAGATATAGAGATATAAATATAGATATATAGATATAGATATAGATATAGATATAGATATAGATATAGATATATATAGTGAGAGAGAGAGAGAGAGCCCTTCATCCCAAAGAAGCTAAATGCACATACTTTTCAAATGTACATGGAACATTTTCAAAGATAGACCATGTGATAGGACACAAAACAAGTTTCAACAAATTCAAGAAAACTGAAATAATATCAAGCATTTTCTCTGACCACAAGGGACTGAAACTAGAAACCAACCTCCAGGAAAAAAAAAAAAAAACACTCAAAATCATGGAGATTGAATAGCATGCTATTAAGCAAAAAATGGGTCAAGAATGACATTAGGTAACAAATCAAAATGTTTCTGGAAGCTAATGAAAATGAACTCACAACAGTCCAAAACTTATGGGACACAGCAAAGGCAGTCCTGAGAGGGAAGTTCATAGCAATACAGGCCTACCTAAAAAAAGATAGAAACATTTCAAATAAAGAACCTAACCCTACTTCTACAAAAACTCGAGGAACAACAAAGGCAGCCCAGAGCAAGTAGAAGGAAAGAAATAACCAAGATCAGAGCAGAATTAAATGACATCGAGATTAAAAGCACAATTCTAAGGATCAATAAGTCCAGGAGCTGGTTCTTTGAAGAGATTAACAAAATCAACAAGCATTTAAGCAGGATCACCAAGAAAAAAGGAGAGAAGACCCAAATAAGTGCAATCAGAAATGAAAGAGGAGAGATTACAACTGATACCACAGAAATAAAAAGGATAGTAAGAAATTACTACAAAGAACTATATGTTAAGAAATTTGAAAACCTAGGTGAAATGGACAAATTTCTAGAAAAATATAATTTACCAAAACTCAATAAAGCAGAAAGCCTGAAAAGACCAATAATAGCTGATGAAAATGAAACAGTAATTAAAAAGCTTCCAACACACAAAAAACCTGGACCAGATGGTTTCACAGGAAAATTTTACAAAGAATTTAAAGGAAAGCTAACCCCCATTCTCCACAGATTATTTCAAAAAATTCAAGAAGACAGAAGAGTCCCAAACTCTTTTGATGAGGCTAACATCATCCTAATTCCAAAACTAGATAAATACATAACAAAGAAAGAAAACTTCAGGCCAATATCACTGGTGAACATAGACACTAAAATCCTCAAGAAAATATTGGCAAACCACATCCAGCAATACATTAAAAAGACCATACACCATGACCAAGTGGAATTCATTCCAGGGATGCAAGAATGGTACAATGTTCGCAAATCAGTAAATGTAATACATCACATAAGCAAAATGAAAGCCAAAAATCACATGACCATATCAATAGATGCAGAAAAAGCATTTGATAAGGTACAGCACCCATTTATAATAAAAACACTCAGCCAAGTGAGAATAGAGGGAGCATTCCTCAACATAATAAAGACCATATATGAGAGACCTACAGCCAACATCATACTCAATGGAAAAAAATATTAGAACTTTCCCACTAAGATCAGGAACAAGACAAGGATACCCACTTTCACAACTCCTATTCAACATAGTACTCAAAGTCCTAGCCACAACAATCAGACAAGAATAAGAAATAAAAGGCAACAAAATTGGAAAGGAAGAAACAAAACTGTCACTGTTTGCAGATAACATGATAGTGTACATAGAAAATCCTATAGACTCCAAAAAACTAATCAACCTAATAAATTAATTTGGCAAAACAGCCAGTTACAAAGTCAATACTCAGAAATCAAAGGCATTTCGTATGCCAACAATGAAATATCAGATACAGAAATCAGGGGAAAAAATCCAATTTGATATAGCAACAAGAAAAATAAAGTACCTAGGAATAAACCTAACCAAGGAAGTAAAAGATCTGTACTCAGAAAATGATACAACACCAAAGAAAGAAATTAAGGAAGACACAAACAAATGGAAACATATACCGTGTTCATGGATTGGAAGAATTAACATCATCAAAATGTCCATACTACCCAAAGCAATTGTAGAGTCAATGCAATACCTATTAAAGTACCAATGGCATTTTTCACAGATATAGAACAAACATTTCAGAAATTTATATGGAACAATAAAAGACTCCAAATAGTTGCAGCAATTTTGAGAAAGAAGAACAAAGCAGGAGGGTTCACAATACCTGATATCAAACTGTATTACAAGGCCACTGTAATCAAAATAGCCTGGTACTGGCATAAAAACAGGCACGTAGACCAGCGGAACAGAACAGAGAGCTGAGAAATAAACCTAAGTCTCTACAGTCAATTAATATTTGACAAGGGGGGGGGAAAGCTTGAAATGGAGTAAAACTAGCCTCTTCCACAAATGGTGTTGGGAGACATGGACCACTACATGCAAAAATAATGAAACTCAATCACCAACTTACGCCATACACGGAAGTAAATTCAAGGTGGATAAAAGACTTAAATATAAGTTGTGACACCATAAAAGTCCTAGACAAAAACATTGGCAGGAAAATTTCAGACATTCCACACAGCAACATCTTCACAGATATGTCCCCTAAAGCAAGGGACATAAACGAAAGAATAAACAATGGGATCTCATCAAATTAAAAAGCTTGTGCATGACTAAAGGAAACAACATTAAAATGAAGAGAGCCAACTGTATGGGAAAACAATTTGCCAATGATATCTTGGACAATGGTTTGATCTCCAAAATATATAAAGAATTCACATGACTCCACTCCAGGAAGACAAAAAAACAATTATAAAATGGGCAAAAGACTTGAAAAAACACTTCTCCAAGGACGACATACAGAGGGCCCAGAGACACATGAGAAGATGCTCAGCATTACTAGCCATCAGAGATTTGCAGGTTAAAACCACACTGAGATACTACCTCACACTGGTCAGAATGGCCAACATAAACAAATCAACAAACAAGTGCTGGAGAGGATTTGGAGAAAAGGGAACCCTAGTGCACTGTTGATTGGAGTGCAGATTGTTGTAGCCACTATAGAAAACAGTATGGAATCTCCTCAGAAAACTAAATAGGGAACTGCCTTTAGACCAAGGAGTTCCGCTGCTGGGATTATACCCTAAGGGCCCTGAAACACCAATCCAAAAGAACCTAAGCACCCCAGTGTTCATAGCAGCACAATTTACAATAGCCAAGTGCTGGAAGCAATGTGAATGCCCATCAGCAAATGAATGGATCACAAAACTAGGGTACATTTACACAATGGAATTCTACACAGTAGAGAGAAAGGAGTTTATACCCTTTGTGACAGCATGGATGAAACTGGAGAGTATTATGCTGAGTGAAATAAGCCAGACTCTGAGGCACGAATACCATGTGATCTCACCTTTAACTGGAACATAATCAACAAAAGAAAAAAGCTAACAAAATATAACCAGAGTCATTGAAATTAAGAACAATCTAACAATAACCAGAGGGTGGGGGAGGGGACATGGGAGGGTTTTCAGGAACTACTATAAAGGACACATGGACAAACCAAGGGGGAGGGTGGAAGCAAGGTAGGGAGATGGGTTTGGAGGGGGTGGGGGAAGTGTGGGGGAAATATGCAGACAACTGTAATTGAACAATAAAACAATTTAAATTAAAAAGAAAGAAATATTTAACCTGAAGCAACAGTAAAGATATGATTAAGAATATATGTAACTTAGAGTCTCATGAAAGTTTTCATCTGAATGGCTGGCAACATTTCTCTGGAGCTGGAGAAGATCTATTTCAGGTCTTAGTGTAGGTCATCAGGATCCCAGTGTAAGACTGTATCTCTTCCCTAGTGAAAATACACATGGATCTGAAAATGTATTGTCATAGACAGTCAGTAGGAGCAGCAGGGAGTCTCCCCCATTAGCCAAGATGGCAACAAGGGGTGCTTCTTACACCAAGAATGCCAAGAACTAAAAATATGAATGGATAGGATCCCAGCACCCCCAAAACTAGCAAGATAATTAAACAGAAAAATAAGCCCTCCCTTCCCTATGCCTGTTAAAAACTGCAGGTCAGAGCAGGAAGTGGATATAGTCTTTGAGTCCAGGGTCCACCTTTCTCCCAGTGCTGGACACCTGAATCAAACCACTTCCCTTCAGGAGTTTGGCTTTTGGTTCAACTGGCCTCAGGACATCCATTTGTTTTGTTATTAGTGAACTCTGGACTTCAGTAAAAAGAGAGAAACAGAATCTTGTAGATTTAAGAAACAGTCATGAAAAAACAAAAGGATAATGTTAAGCAAATTCTTAGTTACATGAAAAACTTCCTACTAAAAATAACTTTAGGAATTATAGTTTATAATAGTTCTAAGAACAATTTGTCTTTCTTTTTTAAAAGTATGAATAACTTTGTTTGTATGGAAAAATCTTCAGCCTTGGCTGGTGTGGCTCAGTGGATTGAGCAGTGGCCTGCAGAGTGGAAGGTCAGTGGTTTGATTCCCAGTCAGAGCATGGTGCCTGGATTGTGCGCCAGGTCCCCAGCTGGGGTGTGAGAGAGGCAACCAATTGGTTTTAAGAAAAAGAAAAATCTTCAAATTATCTTTTTGTTTCTACTTTTTCCTTTTTTTTCCTAATTTAAGTATAGTTGGTATACAACCTTATTTAGTTGTATTACTTTCTTGTGTACAATACAGGATTTAACATGCTTATGCCTTACAGTGTGATCACCCCATTAACTCTAGTAATCATCTGTCACCATGTAAACTTATCAGAATATTGTTTACTGTATTCTCCTTCACTTTTATCACACCTCTCCCTACCTCCTCCCCTCTGGCAACCATCCCTTTGCCTTTGGTCTCCGTTTCTATGGGACTGTTTTTGGTTTTAGTTTTATTTGTTTTGTTTTTTTAGATTCCACGTACAACTGAAACCATAGGTATTTGTCTTTCACTTTCTGACCTATTTCACTTAGCATAAATCCCTCTAGGTCTATCCATGTTGCCACAAATGGCAAGATTTCATTATTTGTATTGCTGTGTAATATTCCATTGTATGTATGCATATACATATGCATATATATATATATCATTTTCTTTTTTTTTTAAGATTTTACTTATTTATTTTTAGAGAGGGAAGGGAGGGAGAGAGAGAGAGAGAGAGAGAAACATCAGTGTGCAGTTTCCGGGGGCTGTGGCCTGAAACTCAGGCATGTGCCCTGACTGGGAATCGAACCTGCGATGCTTTGGTTTGCAGCTCGTGCTCAATCCACTGAGCACAGCCAGGGCTATATATCATTTTCTTTATCCAATTATCTATGGATGGACACCTAAATTGCTTCCATATCTTGTCTATTGCAAATAATGCTGAAATTAACATAGGGTTGAATATATCTTTTTGAATTAGTGTTTTCATTTTCTTCAGATAAATATCCAGAAGTGGAATTGCTGTCTCTTATAGTAGAGCTGTTTTTAGTTTTCTTCTTTATTTTTTGACTGATCTCCAGACTGTTTTTTATAGTGCTACATCAATTTACAGTTCCACCAAACAGTGGATAAAATTTACAAGAACAACATCCTTTCACTGGGAGAATTATAAGACAAGTTCTGATCATGTTTTAAAATGGTCACACTTACTGCCATTTTAAAGACACTGCATGCATTAAATATATTTTTAGTATACTGCTTTTATATTTTCCAATAGAATAAGTTTAAGCCCCATTTTCTAAGTTACAGTTACATTTTTCTTTCACTACTATTGAACAAATACTACTTATAAATACACAAATAATAAATGTATCCCTGATTGCTCACCATAATACACCATTTTGAAAGTTCTTTTCCTGATCTGAATTATATTTATATGGAAAAAAATTAGAGTAGGTACAATTTTTTCTTTTTTATTTACAAAAGATAGCAGTAACTATTTCTAAACAGCTACAATTGTCCATAGTCAAATTTTTATTGGCTTCATTTTTATGATTTGCTTTTCCATTCCTCTTTTTGTTGTAATATTTACAAAAAATATACTCTTTTTCTTTACCGCACTTTGCTTCTCTTCTCCCTCCTCTTCCACTTATGCCTTATGTTTTTCCTTTCTCATCCTTCTTCTTCCCTTCTCATTCTTCTTTTTGTTATGCTTCATATTGTGTAATATTTATATTGCAGTATGGAAAGAATTAAAATCCTAACATTATTGGGCCTTCCAGTTATTAACTTGATATGTTTTCCACTCTATATTTTCTCAGGAAATATTTTGTGGTACTCATTATAGAGGTTTTGCATGTATTTTGTTTACTGTATGTTTAAGTTCGAATGCTATTGTAAGTCATAACTTTATTTCACTTCCCAACTCTTACTTAGTGTGATATAAAAGTAATTTGTTTATATTTATTGTATACTGGTATTGTGTTACATTCACTTATTAATTGTATTAATTTTAGCATTTTATATATAATCTAGACATCTGTAAATAATGACAATTGTTTTCTTTTTTTACATCCTTAATGTCATTTATTTCTTTATTGGACTTTAATGTAGTTAACTTCTAATACAATTTTGAATAAAAGTGGCAAGTGGATATTTTTAACTAACTCCTCATTTCAAGAGAAGAATGAATGACATTTATCATTGGTTTTCAGACTGAATAAGTTTCAATCTAAATTTCATTTTCTGAGAATTATAAAAATAAATTTTATCAGGTTTTCTCTGCATCACTGAAATTATCAGGGGAATTCCTCTCTTATGCTGTTAATGTGTTTAATTACATTTATTGAATGTTGAAACAACCTGGTATTCCTGAGATAAAATGCTCTTCATCACATCATCTCATATATTTTTTATTGTTGGATTTCATTTGAAAATATTTTGAAAAGGAATTTCATGTCTGTGTTCAGAAAGATTATATACCTGTCATCATTTTCAATGTTATTGTCTTACTCAAGATTAAGTCTCAGGGTAGTTCTGGCCTCATAAGGAAGCTCAGAAGTATTCCTATCTTAGCTATTTTAATGAAGGTTTGTATAAAATCAGGCATACTTATATTTTAAATTCTTAATAGAATAGCCAGTAAAATGTCTTAGCCTGGAAGAGGGATTTGCATTAAAAATTCAATTAATTTGATAAACATATGATTACTTTATAGTTTTTCTTATGTCAGTTACAGTTACTTTTAAGAAGTTTATCTATTTCATATATTTTGAAATGTATTCCCATAAATTGTTAACAATTTTTGTTATACTTTGTGTGTGAAGAGTCCACATAGATGTCTTCTTTCTTTTCTTAATGATTTTTATTGCATTTTTCCATTGCCATTTAATCCCCATATAACACCCCTCTGAACTGTCACACTTTTGTCAATGTCCATGGGTCCTTTTTCCTTTTACTCAATCCCTTCATCCCCTACTCTCCCCCTACTACCTGTTATGCTGCTCTCTAGCTATGAGTCTGTCTCTATTTTACTCTGTTTTCCCCATTCATAATATTCTCTCCATGCTAACACATTGTTAACAGTTCACCCTTAGCTCTTATGCCACCTTTTCAAAGAGACTGTCCTTATGTTATTTTTTT
>PVIA01016043.1:0-20424 GCA_004024845.1 Tonatia bakeri | reverse complement strand
CACTAAACTGCACAACATTTACACAGTGGAATACTATTCAGCAGAAAGAAGATGCTCTTACCCTTCGCAACAACATGGATGGAACTGGAGAGCATTATGCTAAGTGAAGTAAGCCAGGTGGTGAAAGACTAATACCATGTGACTCACCTATAAGTGGAACCTAAATACTAACACAACAAGCAACCAAAATATAACCAGAGACTCTGATGTTAAAAACAAACTGACAGTAACCAGAGGGGAGAGGAGAGGCAAATTACGTGTGAAAGAAGGAAAGGGTCATAAATGAGCATGTATAGAGGACACATGGACAAAGACAAGGAGGGATGGAATTGAGGGTGGGACACCCTCCTTGTGAGGGTGGGGTGGGGGAAAGTGGTGGTAGGAAAATGGAGAAAACTGTATTTGAACATCAATACAAAATTAAAAGATCAACAACTATCAAAAAGATCAAGAAAAAGACAAATATGCATGTGTCTACCATGACAAAGAAGCATGTGTCCTAATATTACTATTAGAAAAAGCATGTTCTTTTTATCATCATTTGTAGCTGGAGGGAGAATTTGAGGTCCAGATTCCTCTGTATATGACACTGTTGGACCAAGTGGGGTAAGACATTGGAGGTGCTGGGGGAGACCACAGATTGAGTCTGGTCATGGGCACTAGAATGCAAATGCTGGGTCATGGGTGTGGAGACCCTTTGGAGATAGATTTCACCTCAGTGTAACATGTGCTAGTGTCAGTGGCCTGATGCACCTAACCGTTACCTAGCCAGGTAGAGTACTTCAACCCATTGACAAGTCCCTCTAGGATGCTTCATTAAAATGCTGCAAAGACAAATCCACTACCAGGCTAGTAGACATCAGGAACACTCCACCTCCTCCGTTTCATCCTTATGGCAGCCCTGACAAACTAATACATTTAATGGAACCCTGTGAAGATGTTCCTGGCAGTCCTGCTGAAGTAGAAGCAGAATTGAATGATCTCAATGTCCAAAATCACTGAATGACTGAACACTGTGGAAACTACTTCTTTTAAGAGATAATATACAAATGAATAAGGTGACATCTTCGACCTGGCTACATCACAACTGTTTGCCTTGGTCTGTGAATTGCAATATTACAGGGAAATTATCCAACACTTTAGTTTCTCTTAATTTCTGTGTACAACAGCCTCCCACCCCCATTCCATTGCTGAGATCGCTAAGACTTGGAGGTCTACAAGGAAACTGGAGCTGATTAATCCACCAGAAACTTATGGTGGTAGGAAAAACAACAAAACAGCACAATGTGAATGTTCATGTGTTCTACTATGAAGTGTCACATATTTTTTCTCTAATATTCTTTGAAATGTGTGAGGAGTGTCTTTCTCCCATCCCATGTAGCTGGAGGGAGAAGTGGAAGTCTAGATTTCTATGTGTGTGGGAATGTTGGACACTTTATCAAAAGCCCTGGGAGGGAGCTGAGGAAGCCATTCCTACATTTGTTCCTAGATTCTTGGCCCTCTCAGGTATTCTTTGGTTCATGTGTGTGGAGAATGTCCCAGCCCATCCCTCACTTCAGACCAGCACTGGACAAAGGTGTCCACCTGATACACCTGCACCCTGTCCCTGTAGTAGTTGTTGTGGGACTCATGGACCAGCTGGTGGATGATGTCACCATTTCAAGTCTGAAAAGATACAGCTGGGTATTGAGGCAGAGAGCATCAGGAACTTCTACCCAATCTGTGGTCCCATGTAATGGGAGATCTAGCAACGAGTACACAGTGTTTATCAGGACAAGGGGAAGATGTTCCTCACAGCCCTGGTGAAGAAGAAGCAGGATTGAATGATCTCAGAGTCGAAAATCACTGACTGGCTGAACGCTGTGGAAACTACCTCCTTTAAGAGATAATGTAGAGATGAATAAGGTGACATCTTTGACCTGGCTACATTAGAATTGTTTGCCTTGGTCTGTGAACTGAAACTTGCAGAGAAACAATCTAACACTTTAGTTTCTCTTCATTTCTGTGTACAAAGCCCCCCATGCCCATTCCTTTGTTGTGGTCTGTAACTCTTGGAGGTCTGCAAGGAAATTGGAGCTGACTAACCCACCAGAAACCTGGGCTGGTAGGAAAAACAACAAACAGCACAATGTGAATTTTTACATGTTCTACCATGAAGTGTCACACATTATCTTCTCTAATATTCTTTGAAATATGTGAGGAGTTTCTTTCTCCCATCCCATGTTGCTGGAGGGAGAAGTGAAAGTCCTGATTCCTATGTGAATGGGATTATGGGACACTTTATATAAAGCCCAGCGAGGGTGTTGGGGAAGCCATCACCATATTTCAGCCTAGATGCTTGGGCCTTTCTAGTCATCTTGGATTCTTGGGCATGGAGCATGCCCCAGCCCAACTCTCACCTTAGGCCAGCACTGGACTGTTTTGTTGGCCTTGTGTACCTGTACTCTGTCCTGGCAAAAGTAGAAGTGGTACTCATTGAACAACTGGTATGCGATATCACTGTTGGAACTCTGCAAAGACAGAGCTGGGTACTGAGCCAAAAGGAATCAGGACCTTTCCACCTATTCTGTTGTCCTATGTAATGGAACACCCAGAAAACTAGTGCACAGTCTATCAGGACACAGTGAGGATGGACCCAGTGACCCTGCTAAAGTGCAGCAGAATGGCATCATGTCAAGTTCTAACAATATTAAATGGCTGAATCACTCCAGAAATTTACAGTGTTTGTAGCAGAATGTGTAGATGAATAAGGCCACAGCTGCTGACCCTGCTGGCTTAAAATGGTTTGCATGCTCTGTGAGACACCAAGATACACACAAATAGATCAAGTATGTTCCTCCAGTCCATATTTGTTTGGTTTTTTGTTTGTTTGTTTGTTTGTTTATAAAAAGAACCCTTATGTGTGATGATGTGCAGACTTGAAGAGGTCCAAGGGCAGTAGAAGTGACTACTCAGCAGGATACATATTACAGGTAGATAAACAATGGAAATGATCAAAATGGAAAAAAGAAGAATTTTTTTCTCTACCATTCTAACCTATGTGAGGCTTGGATTTCTACTGTATCAGAAACCTAGTTTGTAGGATTGGAGGTACAGATTAATTTGGGTACAGGCATATGAAAACCTTGAGTCCCCAGTTTTGACTCTGGGTTATGATCCCACCTCAGTCATCTCAGGACTCTGGGTGTGTCTGTCTCTGAGCTTAGGCTATTACTGGATGGTATCCTTGGCCTGGTACACTTGTCCCTTGTATTGGCTGATGGCATAAGTGAACCCATCAGCCAACTTCGCTATGAAGCCCTCCTTGGAATTCCGCAAAGACTGAGCTGAATACCACACTAGGTGTCATCATTGGTCTGTCTGGGTGTTGCCACTGTGGATGATTCCCACCACAAAGTTGGCTCTCCACATCAGGCAGTCCTCAAGCAACCAGTTACAGTTAAGTGAATTCAGTGATGTGGGTCTTACACCCATATAGCCAGTGTCCTTAGAAGGAGAGAGAAGGACACATGGAAGTTCAGAAGGGATTCCGTGTGACATAGTGTTAGAAGATGGTCATGTATATAACAAGAGAGATATGCCACAAAAGGAACCAACTATGTTGACTACCATACTTCTAACCACTAGTTTCTGGAATTGTCAAAAATTAAGTGTCTGCTCTATACACAAGCCAGTGGGGTCCTATGTTATGGCAGCTCCAGCAAATTTTTATACCCTTGAACACTGTTATGTGATCCCAGCAGCATTGCTGACATGGAACCCAAAGTGAATGACATCATGTCAACCACCAGTGAGAGCCTGAATCACTCTGGCGAACAACCTGCATTATAGGAAAAAGTCTGGAAAGACAATCCACCTGACTATTCTGCAGAATGCCTGGGGTGACTAGCTTAAAAAAAAAAACAAAACTAGAACAACAAACAAAAAAGAAAGATCAAGAAAGAACAAGTATGCTTGTTGTATACTGTGAAATAAAACAACACAGGTTTCCTAATATTCTTATCAATACAGTATTTTCTTTGTACAACACTTGAAACTGCAGGGTGAAGTAGAGGTCCAGTTACTTTTTTACTTGGGCTTATGGGACACTATAGGGAAAAGAATTGACGGTCCCTGGGGGAGGCACCACACTGAGTCTGTTCTGGGTCACTAGAATATAGTCGTGAGGTCATGGGTATGGAGACCCATCTGGGCTAGCTCACACCTCAGTGCGGCACTGTCTGGAGTTATTGGTTTCATGCATCTTCTACTTGTCCAGGGAGGTACAGTAATTGAACTCATCTGACAGCTCCCTGAGGACTTGCTCATTGCAAAGATGCCTGGATACAGGCTTCCTGTCCTACTTCATGCTAGGGCTAGCCAGGGTGAGGCCTCTAGCTGAAAAAGGCACTAGCCCTTCAGCAGGTATGTCCTGTAGCTGTGCAGTGAGTTCTAGCTCTGCAGGTGGATCTGGAGCATCAGAAAGAAACAGATTTAAACACATACCTGATTTTCCCTTGCCTTTCCAGAGACAGGGATGTTGCCTGTGCCTTTTAGGGAATTCCTGCCTATGAATAACCCCTTTCCAGATCATCTTTCTTGGCTGCAGTTCCCTCACCTTCTGGTGTCGTGTTCTACGGTTCTGGATACTCCAGATCCACAGAAAGAAGGTGGGCCTGGCACAGATGCTGTGACGTAGAGATGTTGACCTTCACCAAGGCCTGCTTCAGTCAGAACAAGAACAAATGTAGGGGCTTCTCAAACCCTTGCACCTGGTCTGGCCAGGTTCCTAATGTAGAAGCCATGGCCCTGGGGAGAGGCAGTTGGGCAGCAGAGTCAAAGTCTGGAATCCTACTTCAATGCACCATCCCAGGGCAATCTTATTTGGGACAGGGCCTCTGTTCAAGCCCATGGCCAACCAGGGGACAGCTCAAGCCAACCCTGACACCTGTATGGCTGTCCTGGGAGGAGCAGGCCTGACAATGCAGCAGGTTTAACATGGAGACCCTGTAAGTCTATTCTTTCTAATGCCATTTCTTCTCCAGGTCTATACACTGCCTACCCTAACCATTCATCACCTGGTCATCTACACTGAAATTAGACATAGGCTGCTGAGCAGGCTCTAACCACATTTCCTTTTTGGTGCTGGGGGATGGTGGAGAGAAGAGTTGAAACTGGGGAAGTGCAGGCTGAGCGAACGTGGAGTGCGGTGGGTTTGGGACCCTAGAGGAAAACACAGCCCAGCCTCCTTCTCATGCTGTGAGAGCAAGGACCCCATCCACTCTTCTCTTAATTCTGTCCTCTTGGGGTAGATGCCACCAGAGCTCAGGCCTCCCTTGGGAATCAGATCTATAAGATCTCATTGTTGCCAGATCCTACTTGCCACAGCCAGTGTGCTCTCAACACAGGAGGTCTTCATTCAGGAACCAAGCACCACACACCTTTTTATTTCATACCCTGAGGAATGTCCATTGCCATTATTAGCAGGTAGGTCTCCAGGTGCCCTGAAGATTGTATCAGAACTAATAGATAGAGGGCAAGACCCGAAAAAGATATCTATTGTGAATGACTGATTCACTAAGTAGAGCTGAGGCCCTGGGAAATTGTCTGCTTCATTCACTGAGTTATGCTCCTTGGCCCTAGTAGGACCTACTTGCATTAGGTACTTCATACAAATTGTTGAACAAATAAAGTCCAACTAGAACCATCTCAGATATCAGAGTGTTCCTGGGGACCCTGCTATCTCCAGCAATTCCTAACATGGCAATAACAAAGACAAATGCAAAGATCAGTGAAGTGCTTTCCCCAACATCTTGACAGGTTGTTTTCCACTTGCTTTTCCAAACAGAAATGCCACAGGACATGATGTGTGAGGCATGAAATTTTTCGTGGTGGACAGAAAAAAAAAATAATTGGCATGAACTGCCACAGCACATCCAGAGACCCTGTCTGCACGACCAAATGTCAGCTGAAAGCTGCCTGGATTGTCCCACAGTAGTCCCTGTGAGAACATTATGTGGGTTTTCCTCTGTCACCCCACATTTCAAAGGAACTAACTGAGACCCAGTGAGATGTGGTGACATGTTTATGGCACACTGCTTTCTGTGGTCAGAATCAGAGCTATGCTGAAAAGGGAGCACTTGCTTAGTAAGAGTTAGCAGATGTTTCTGGGGAACAGGGGCTTGGGGGAAGTATGGGAGCATGGTCTCGAAGGTCAATAGGTGGGAGAAGTTTCCACCCCGAATAGCTGGAGCCAGGAATTCCACCAACTTCTTCAGTGTGCCTCCTTGGAAGGCCCACATTCTGCAGGGTTCTCGCAATTTAAAGATGAACCCAGCTGCACCCTGTGTGGGATCAGGATAGTCATCTCTTTAGTGCCATCACCATGAATCAGCAGGGAGATTGAGGTCTGGAGCTCATCCAAAACTACCAGGCCATCAGACACTATTACCAGAGAAGGGCCAGGAGTATCCATGCTAAATAGGATTTTATCAATAGGTTCTTAAATTACCATAGATTTCTGGTGGAATGTGGGTATTGATTTAATTTTTTCTCTCTAGGCATATTTTTAAGATGAGGAGTGACAGACTATCTGTAGTCATAGCATTATGAAGAGCTTTCTATCCATGAAACCTCAATCAGCACTATCACTATAGGGAAGAAATCACACAGGCTTCACCATGCGAAATGGCTGATCAAGGTCACGCAGATTAGAACTGAGAACTATCCAAAGAAAGCAATGCATAGCATTTCCTCTTAGCTACCTGAGACTTATCAGTTCCTGACATGGACAGAAATGGTTGGGGAACACTGTCCCTCCCTATTTGGGAATTTCGCATAAGGTGGATAGACACAGCCTATGAAAACCAGTGACTTCACAAAAGACACTTATTTTCCTTTCTTGCACATTAAAAGTCACCTTGAGATGGAGAAGCAGTGCAGGGCAAATGTCTTGTGACACTGTGATGGAGAAATCTGGTCACCAGGCAGCAATCTGAGCATATGACTCAGGTAGTCCCATTTCTGAGGATGGAGACAAGCTGACAGGTGAGACAAATTACACTGGGGAAAAATGAATACCAGGGAATGCTGGGATCTCCTCAGACATGTTATAACCAGATTGGTAATTTTTTTCTTTTCGTTTATTGTTGTTCAGTTAAAGTTGTCGATATTTTCCCCACATAGCTCTAAATATAAATGAATGAAGCACACTCAGTGGGTACAAGGTAGCAGCCACCATCACAAAACTTCTGTTGCACTGTAATGGTGCACTATTAATTTTGGAATCTGGCTTTGGCTGCTAAAATTTTACATGTGCATGTCATTTTAGCTGAAGATAGTACAGGCAAACATTGTGGTCTTAAGGATATCACCCAAATTTCAAGTCTTTGGAACCCCTAGATCTTCAAAGTATCCTATATTTGTATCTCCTAAAGGAGGATATGAAATCCAAATGAATTCAATGAAGCGAGTCTCAACTGAATATGACCAGTGACTGTAGAGAGGAGGGGAGGAGACAGAAGCGACTGTGTGTGACACAGAGTTAGGAACAACCATGAAGGAACATGGGAGAAAGCGCTCAAAAGGAACTAGTGGTGCCTACAACCACACTTTTATCTCTTAAGCTCTGAAATTGTGAAAAATTAAGTGTTTTCTCTTTACATTATGCAGGGGGGTCCTATGCTATGGCATCTTCAGCAATATACACAGTTCCATGGGACAAACTTACGTGATCTGCCAGGACTGCTGACACGACGCCTGAAGTGAATGACACCTCATCTACCAGCACTGAGAGACTGCATAGCTGTGGCAAACAACCTCCATTCTTGGAGACAGATTTCACTGACTGTTGAATTCTCTGCTCTGCAGGATAAGTGGGTCAGGAAGTTTGCAAAGAAGCAAAACAATAAAAAAAGAATAAGAAAAGTACAGATATGCTTTTGATCGCCTATGACACACACAAAAATACATGTTTCTATTACAACACATATTTCCTTTCTACTCTCACTAGTAGCTTAGGGGGAAAATGAGGTCTAGATTCCTGTGTACATGGCACTGTGGGGTCAGTGTACAGAATGCTATTAGGGCTCCTTGCAGGAGTCCCCAAATGGAGTCTGCTCCTGGACACCTGAATGTAATCTTGGTGTGATAGGTGTGGAAACCAACCTGAGCTAGCTCTCAACTCTGTGCAACTTGTGCTTGTGTCAGGGATCGAAGCACCTTCCCTTTGTCTAGCATGGTAGAGTAGTTAAACACATTCATAAGTTCTTCTAGGATGTCTTCAGTGAAACTCTACAAATACAAACACAGTACCCAGCCAAAAAGCATCAAAAACCCTCCAACTAACCTGTGGTTCTGCTTTAGGGCAGCCCTGGCAAGCAGATACAGTCTATTGTGACACAGTGAGGATATTTCTGGCAGCCCTGCTGAAGTAGATGCTGAAGTAGATTCAGAACTGAATAATATCAAAGTCCAAAATCAGTGAATGACTGAACACTGTGGAAACTACCTCCTATATAAGGTAGTACAGATATGAGTGAGGTCGCATTTCCTAAAATGGCCAAATTACAATGGTTCTCTCTGCTCTGTGAACTGAAAAGTTGCAGAGAAATAATCCTACATGTGACTTTCTCTTAATTTTGTGCATAACCCCTCCTAATTTAGTGTGATGAAGTATAAGATTTGGAGGTATGCAAGGACAGTGGAACTGACTACTCCAGCAAAATCTTGTGGTGGTAGGAAAATCAATGAAAGGACCATAGTGCTAATTTTCACAAGCTCTACTGTGAAGTAAAATATATTTTTTCTCCATTATTGCTACAAACATGTGAGGAATGTCTTTTTCCCTGTTCTATATACATGGTGGGGAAAATGGAGGTCCAGATTCCCATGTGCATGGAATAGTGGGACACTTTAGAAAGAGCACTTGTAGGGCCATGTGAAAGCCATCCCCATATTTGAAGTTAGATGCTTGGCCCATTCATGTCACCTCAGGGTCCTGGGTGTGGAGAATCCCTGGCCCAGCTTTCACTTGAGATGTTCGCTAGATTGTGGTATCATTCTGGTGCACCCACACCTATAACATGACTCTGTACAATGTTATAGTCAGACTCATGCACCACCTCCACAAGGACAACATCACTGGTCTCTACAAAGACAGAGCCGGGTACTGAGCCAGGAGACCTAAGTAATATTCCACAGAAAATGCAGTCTTGTGTAATGGAGACCTAGAATCTCGACTGTCATCCAAATGTACCTATTACCCTTCCTGACCATGTGTCACCCTAATAGCTAATGAGCATGTCTTTTGTGTCTTCACGGAAAATGTTAATACAAGGCTAATTAGGATAGAGCCAAGGGCTGATGAGCATTCAGTATAACAATGACAAGAACAATGGTGCAGTGTGCCTCCACATAACTCTGTCTCAACTTCCCAAGCACAAATTCAGACATGCACTTTACAAAGGGTGAAGGAATTGGAATGAAAACACTGGAAAAGAAACTCTTTGGAAGTCTCCATGGTGTGCTGCATAGGCATTATTGCACCACAATGAAAAGCATCACTCTCTCCATCTGCACAATGAATTCCATTTTTCTATATGTTTCAAATTAAATTCAAACTGCTCCTTACTTTCTATGCAGCATTATGAATCAAATAATGGCAACCCCCATCTATATGACTAGTGGCACAAAAACAAAATTTTAATGCTACTAAGAGAACACTTTTTAAAAATCTTTCTTCCATCCATACCTGAACATTCTCTTTTCTTTTGCTCACGCTTTGAAATTATTTGTAGAAAAATCTGGATTTAAAGGTGGGCATCAGTAAATTGGGAGGAAATTCTACATTACATAGGCCAGCGGCTTTCTGATAATCTTAAAGGAGTGAAGTTAGCATGATGCCTGGCCACTCTGGCCTGCTTTGTCTTCAGCTGGGTCCTACCTCCTCCAAATGTCAGGTGATGCTGCCTTCCCAGCTGCTCAGATTTGTATTTCCTAATACAATGCAAGAGAGCTTGGACCAAGAAAACCTTTCAAAAACATGAATGGTACACGTCTTCAAAGTGTGTTTAAATAATCTAGACTTGATAAACCCATTTGGTCCCAGAAATGCAAGGATGGTACAATATTTGGAAATTAAGGAACATAATTTAGCCCTGGCTGGCATAGCTCAGTGGATTGAGCACAGGCTGCAAATCAAAGCATTGCAGGTTCAATCCCCAGTCAGGGCACATGCCTGGGTTGCAGGCCATGGCCCCCAGCAACAGCACTTTGATGTTTCTCTCTCTCTCTCTCTCTCTTTCTTCCTCCCTTCCCTCTCTAATATAAATAAAATCTCAAAAAAAGAGAAACATAATTTATCACATAAACAAAAGGAAAGACAAAAACCACATGATTGTGTCAATAGATGGAGAAAAAGCATTTCATACAGGACAGCCCCTTTTGTGATAAAAAAAAAAAACAACTCAGTGTAAGTAGAGGAACCATATCTCATCATAATAAAGGCCATATATGGGAAACCTACAAGCAACATCACACTCAATGGGAAAAATGAAAACCTTTCCTACTAAATTAGGTACAAGGCAAGTGTTTTCACTTTCACCACTTGTATTCAACCAGTATTGAAAGTTCTAGCTACACCAATCAGGCAAGAGAAAGAAATAAAAGGCATTGGAATTGGAAAGGAGGAAGGAAAACTCATTATTTGCAGATGACATGATAGTTTACATAGAAAACTCTACAATAGAGTCCACCAAAAATCTACTCAACCTAATAAGTGAATTTTGCAAAACCACAGGATATGAAGACAATAGTCAGATATCAAAGGCACTTTTTATACCAACAATGAACTATCAGAAACAGAAAATAGGAAAACATCCCATTTACTACAGCAACAAAGAAAATAAAGAACCTTGGAATAAACCTAGCCAAGAAGGTAGAAATCTGTACCCAGAAATCTACACAACACTGAAGGAAGACACAAATCAATGGAAGAATATATCGTGTTCGTGCATTAGAAGAAATAACATCATTAAAATGTCTATACTATCCAAAGCAATTAATAGATTCAACACAATCTCTATTCAAATACCAATGACATATTTCACAGATAGAGAACAAATATTTCAAAAATTTATGTGGAATCATTAAGGACCTCAAATAGCCTCAGCATTTTTGAGAAAGAAGAAAAAAGTAGGAGCGAGCATAATACTTTCCGTCAAACTATATTGCAAAGCCACTGAGGCCAAAAGAGTCTGGTACTGGCATAAAAACAGACACATAGATCAATGGAAGACAGTAGAGAAACCAGACATAAACCCATGTCTCTGTGTTCAACTAATATTAGTGTAAGGGAGCAGGAGCACAAAGTGGAATACAAATAACCTCTTCAAGAAGATGTTGCAAGATCTGGACAGTTTCATACAAAGAAATGAAACCAGACTATGGACTTACACCATATAGGAAAATAAGTTCAAGACAGAGAAAGGACTAAGTCATAACATCATAAAAGATCTAGAGGAGAACATAGGCAGAAATCTTTCAGGTATCCCACACAGTAATATTTTCACTGAGACACCCCCAGGGAAAGGGATATAAAGGAAAAAAATAAACAAATGGGATCGCATCAAATTAAAAAGCTTCTGCACAGCTAAAGAAAACATCAGCAAAATTAAAAGGGGACAAACCATATGGTAAAACAAATTGACCAGTGAAACTTTGGGCAAGAGTTTGATCTCAAAATATGTAAAGAACTCACACAACCCCACATCAAGAAGAAAAAAAATCCAATTTAAAAATGGCCCGTTAATGGGAGGGATGTTGAGAGGGAGGGGTGGGTGGGCTTGATTGGGAATAAAGGGGAGAAAACTGTACTTGAACAATCATTAAAATACAATTTAAAAAACTGGCCTGAGAGCCTGAAGAGCACCTTCTCCAAGGAGGACATACAGAGGGCCCAGAGGCCTATGAAAAGGTGCTCAGCATCAATAGCCGTCACAGAAATTCAGAGTAAAATACTAACGAGATACCACTTCACACTGCTCAGAATGGCTATCATAAACAAGCCAACAATCAACAAGTGCTGGCAACGATGTGCAGCAAAGCAAACCCAAAGTAACCTGTTAGTGAAAATGAAGACTTGTGAAGAAACTCAGGAAAACAGGATAAATGTCCTGAACAAACTAAGACTGTAACAGCCTTTTGACATGCCAATTACACAGCTGGGATTATACCCAAGAACCCTGAAACACCAATCCAAAGATTGTGTCCCCAGTGTTCATAGCAGCACAATTTACAATAACCAAGTGCTGGAGAGGGGCTAAGTGACCACCAGTAAATTAGTGCATCACAAAACAGTGTACATTTTCACAATGGAATACTATGCAGCAGAAAAAGTGAAGGAACTCTTACCCTTTGCAATGGCTTTGATGAATCTGGGGAGCATTATGCTAAGTGAAATAACCTAGGCAGTGAAAGACAAATACCATATGATGTCACCTATAAATGGAACCTCACCAACAAAACAAACAAATGAGGAAAATAGAATGGGAGACAAGGAAATGAAGAACAAACTGACAGTAATGGGAGGGGAGCAGGGACAGGAATAACATGTGAAAGGAGAGGAACGTGTAGTCAAGGAACATGTATAAAAGACCCATGGACAAAGACAAGTGTGGGGTGATGCACAATCACCGACCAGCAGTGACCGCGGAATGCTGCGGATGGCTTGTCAACACACGAGAAATGAACATGCACAGAAACAGGCAATTTTCTGTGGAGAAGTAGGAACAGAGTGGCCACCCTCGCTAGGGGAGGGTGCACATTCTCCTGTCCCAGCAGGCCTTTGATTGGGTTCCTTTGCACAAGAATTAAGGTAAAGCTCATTACTCATTGCAGGGAAGTAAGGATCAAATAACAAGGAACTCTGAGAACCTACTTTGAGTCAGGGTCAAAGAGCTGTAAAACTTTGAGGAACAAACTTACTTCCTCCTGGGACCCTTCTCATTCAACCGAGAGCATTCTAAACAAAGCAGGTTTCACAGGATTTTACATATTCTTTCTTAGGCCTGATCACCCGGGGAACCCACCCTTTCTAGTACAGGGCTGCACCACCCTGTCATTGTTTCAGGCTTAGGTGGAGCAAGGGGAACTAAGGCAATCAAGAGATAAGGAGATTTTCTCACAGACCATAAGCACTCAGGTTTTGTCAAAGTCGAGGGGTGAGGGTCCATCACCCCCTTTTTGCCGTAGCCCCCAAAGTCCTTCCTTGGGGGCCTCCCACGTGATCGTGCCTGTCTTAGGTCTTTCCCCCCTTGGGGAATCTTACCCATCATTGGCTAACCGACCAAGCATTGGGGTTCAGGCAGGGTGAAGTAAAAGGAGCAGAAGCAGTGCTCCTGCCAGGGAGATAAGCTTTTGTCTCTTTGCTGGCTTATGGTTCCAAGGTCATTCCCTCAGCCTTAGCCTAGGCGGGGGTTACAGCTTCTGATATCAGGCAGGGTGGCTCCCAACAATGGGGAGGATTGCATGTGGGAGATGGGTGGTGGGCAGGGCAGGGGAGAGCAATGGTGGAAAGTGGGGACAACTGTAATTAAACTGTCATGATAAGTTAATTTAGAAACAACAAAAAGAAACAAAAATAGAAATAAATATGTTTTTATTCATTAATGGAGGAAACTGGTTAGCTTCTTCCTTGCTGTATGTATGTATAGCCTGTTGGAGTGTAGTATGAAAGGGCTGAAAGTTCTGATATGGGATATGAGGAACAGTAATTACTTGGGGTGCCAGTATCAGGAATATGACCTTGTTTCTCAAACCAAACTCAAAACTCACCATCTGAAAGGGCAAACATGAGAAAAAGAGCATCATTATTTATTTGGAGAAAAAGCCTGTATCTGTGGTGAGTTTTGAGAATCAAGAAAATAGTGAAAGCTGAATCCTCTTCAGAAGTTCACTGTCTAGGTGGGTGGCTGTTATGTAAATAAGTAATTATATATGTTCCTAAATTCTTGCCATTTTGGCTCTATGAAGAAAAAAAATCAGGCAGATATACATTCTGTCCAGTTTTCTTACTTCCTGTCCAGACCTGAGCAAAGATATGGTGTCTAACCATGCTCTTTACAATCCGTTTAGTTTATCAACTTCAAAATTATAGTATCTCAACCCAATAATGCCTCTGGAATTTTGATTTATGTTTATAGCTATTTTTTTGAACATGGAAACAATCTTAGAGATAATTTAACAGAAGACCTTGGTTTTATAGATGAGAGAAACCTGGCCCATGAAACAGAGAGCCTTCATGCAAGACCTTTCCAGCTGACAGTCACTCTTTTCTCCAACCTTATTACTGGCTGACACTGCTTTCAGGGGTCAGCAAGGTGGACAAGTCAAACTAGGAGTAGCCCCTGTATTCACAAATCATTCAAGTGGTCATGAAGAGAAATAAAATATTGCTAACTTCTTTTTTGAAATGGATTTCATTGATTATGCGATTACAGTTGTCCTATTTTTCTCTCCACTTTATTTCCCTCCACCATGTACCCCTCCTCCCAGCATCATTCCCTGACCTTCATCCATGTCTGTGTGTAATACTTATAAGTTCTTTGGGTTCTTAATACCCTTAATTTTCATAAGCTGTATCTGTCTATTTGGTGCTTACCATTTATGCTTCTTATTTCTTGTACTTTTCCCCAATTCTCACCCTCTCCCTCGCCACTGATAAGCCTCAATGTGATCTCCATTTCTTTGAGTCTGTTCCTGTTCTAGTTATTTCCTTAGGTCCTTTTTTTTTTTTCCTTTCAGGTTCAGTTGTTGAGAGTTGTTTTTTTTCTCATTTTATTGTTGGTATTTTTGATCTTCTTCTTTAACTAAGACAAGTTTCTTTAGCATTTCATGTATTAAGAACTTGGTGATGATGAATTCCTTGAACTTTAAGTTATCTGGGAAGCACCTTATCTGCCCTTCTGCACTTTATTTGCCCTTCCTTGCTGCATGAAAGCTTTGCTGGATAGAGTAATCTTCGATCTAGGTCCTTGCTTTTCATGACTTGGAATCCTTTCTAGTCCATTCTTACTTGGAAGGTTTCCTTGGACAAATCTGCTGACAGTTTCATGGCAACTCCTTTGTAGGTAACTGTCTCCTTTTCTCTTACTGCTTTTAAGATTCTCTCCTTTTCTTTAATCTTGAGTAATGTAATTATGCTGTGCCTTGGGTATGTGCTTTCTTGGGTCCAACTGTTTTGGGACTCTCTGAGCTTCCTTGACTTCCCAGAAATCTATTTCCTTTGTCAGAATAGGGAAGGTCACCTTCATTATGTTTTCAAATAAGTTTTCAATTTCTTGCTCTTCGCCCTCTCGTTCTGCCACCAACATTGTTCTGATATTGGAACACTGAAAGTTGTCCTGGGGATTCCTAAGCCTCTCCTCATTTTTAGAAATTCTTGTTTCTTCATTCTGTTCTAGTTGAGGCCTGATTTCTTCTTTCCACTTCAAATCATTCATTTGAGTACCGGTTTCCTTCACATCACTGTGGGTTCCCTGTACATTTTGCTTTATTTCACTTTTCATAGTCTTTACTTTTTCCTCTATTTTGTGAACACACTCACTCGTATCTGTGAGCATCCTGATTACTAGTATTATGAAATCTTCATCTGATAGCTTGGCTATCTCTTCAGTACTTAGTTGTATTTTTTCTGAAGTTTTTATCTTTTCTATCATTTCAGTCAAAATTTTTTTCTCAGTGTGCCTGTTATGAAGTAAAGTGTGGAGCCTTAGGTATTCACCGGCATGGGGCAACTCACCTGACTACCCTTTGGTGGTGTATTTGGTGGATAAGTTTGAGAGAGGAAAATGGGGCTTGCCCAGCTCTCAGCTGGCTTTCAGTCACTTCCTCTGCTACAAACAAGCATATTGGGCCCTTGTGGAGCTTTTTTCCCTGGTGGGTGGTATTGTGTACATTCTAGTACCCTGTGGGTCTCTCCAAGGAACTCTCCTGTGAGGCTGGGAGTTTCTCCCAATGATGAAACTGTCACAGGTTTTTTCAGTCAGAGGCTTTGAGGCTTTATTACCCCACACCGAACTCATGGGTTGTGTAGTCTGTGTCACTTCCCAGTTGTTCCTCCCAATTTAGCTGCACACAAATATGAGTCTGCCCGCTCTGCACTCCCCCACCTCACTCAGTCTTCCAGTAGGACCATTGATTGCCATGGTCCTCCAGCTGCCACCTTGCTGCAAGTTCTCTCAGTTCCCTCTACCCACCTCCACCCCTCCTGATGATTTGGATGAATGTTTCTTCTTTCATTCCTTGGTTGTGGGACCTCTATATATTTTGGTTTCCTGGCAGGTCTGGTTATCCTTTGTTTTTCAATTTGTTGTTGTCCTTTTGGTTGTGCCAGAAGGAAAAGTGGATCTACCTACACCTCCAACTTGGCCAGAAGGCCTCCTCATTAAATTATTTATCATTAATTCAAGTAACTAAGGAAGGTGATGGATCAAATGGACTTTGACTCAACCATCTGTTTCTTAAAGAAATGGGAAGGAAAGTCTGAATTTTTTGGCTACCACCAAAATTCTTGTCACACGGGAGTTGCATTTCATCTCTTTCAAGCAACATGGCCAATCAAGCTGACAAAAAAAGGTATTAAGTGTGATGAGTGGAGGAACCCTCCAGAATCATATGTTGTTAACAATGGGTGATGGAAGTCCTTCGACTTCAGAAATGAGGAGAACACTCCAAACATGGAACGGAAGCTCTTGCCATGGGACTCCACAAGGCTTTCAGATTTGGTCCCCAAACTGAGATGTTCAGATCCAGAGGAAGAGAAGAAAAGAGGGTAGTCAGCTGGGACTGATAAGCCTGGTTAATGTGCAAATGTGTTCAAGAGCTAAAGAGCATACAAGAGAATGCAGTGCGCTTGTCTTAGGAAACAGCAAGAACACTTTCAGTCTATAGGTGTCTTGCATTAAAAGGAAAGTTCCCAGAAGGAAGGCCCACCTCAGTCCACAGGATGTGAAGAGGTGAATTTATAGTACCTATAGAGAGCAGGAACCTCAGCCTCGAAATTAAACATGAAGATTGGTCTAGAATAGTAGAGGCCCTGACAGAAGCAAATATAAAGCTGCTCTTAGGAACCCTTCCACAACCATGAGCATAGAGACACTCCATAGGAAGAGCAGGCCTTCCAACAATGAACCAAAACTCAAACTGACAAAATCAAAACACTACCTGCATTCACCATCCAAACTAAATGAGGAGCCACTATGAGAGAGAGATGAGAAGAATCCATACAGGAAGAATTAGCACTCATGAATAACAAAAAGCCCTGACTAGTGTGATTCATTGGGTTGTGCATTGTCCTTCAAACTGAAGGATAACTGGTTTGATTCCCCGTCAGAGGAAATGCCTGGGTGGTGGGTCAGTTGCCCAGTGGGGAAGAGTGAGATTCAAACAATTGATGATTCTCTCCTTCCTCTGTCCCTTCTCCTCTCTCTAAAATGACTTAATTAGTTAATTAGTCAACTCATAGAGAAGAGAAAAATCTGAAGGAAACCATTAAAAAGATACATTTTGGCTTAGTGTAGATAAAGAAAGACAGAAACACACATCTTCATAGAGAAATGGAGTATTAGAAATGGAAAAAGTGAATTTAAAGAAAATTTATTTTTATTTTAATTGCTGTAAAAAGAAATGTAATCTCTAAGTAATCATAACAGTGTATTCTGTACTACAGTAAAGCTTACATAAAAGGAAAATATGGCACAACAATAACACAAAGGCTACTAACCAGCAATGAGAATATGCTGTTATTTATTACAAACCCAAAGTTTAGAACTAAATTAAATGTAGATGTATAAGGTCTAAAAGGAAAACAGATGATATGGAAGAAAAAAAATGTGCTCAGATAAAGACTGAGAAGTCATTTAAAAAGGAAAGAAATAAAAAATAAGTGGAACCAATAGAAAACAGCAAGATTTTAACTGGTAACTTTCATCTATCATCAATACAAAACAGTTGAAATGTGACGACTTAAGACAGTTTTGAAGAAACTGTCATAGACCCAGCCTTATGTACTTTACAAGAATCCTAATTTAAACAATGAGATATAGACAGGTTAGACATACATATGTATATTCTTACATATATATAATATAGTATATATACACTTACATATTATACATCATGTGTAAGTATACATTGATATAAATGTATTTATCTATAAATATATATGTCTATATCAGCTTATATTTATAAATGCATATAAAATAGATATCTTTATATGTATTAACATGTAAATATATAATGTGGCTCAGTATATAAATATATAAATATCAGTGGATATAAACAAATATTTACATATCCAACTATATCCCAGGGTACTTATGTGTATATTATAAGTTACATATAATGGTATATGTTTGTATAACATATAATAAAATAAGTTCTATATTTAATGGACATAAATATATAATTACAGTCACAAATTGATTTCTTGAAATCCCATTCAAAGTACATACAAAATTAAGGTACCTAGGTTTACATTTTAAAACATGTGTAACATCTGCCTGGGCAAAAAGTACATTACTTCTTAAAGGGTTGAATAGAAATAGTGAGAAGAATATATTACGGAAAAGTACAGGAAAAAAAATCCTAACAAAGTTACTTTTTCCATATAGTTCTGTAAATCTGATGCTATCCTAATCATAAAACTAACCATATTTTTTAAAGAAATTGACAAGTCTAACACATTTGTAGAAGTAATTTGCAATTTTGCCCATGTCTCTATTCCAAAGGAACAAGTCTTCATGCCGACTGTCGCAAAGACTTGGTCTCCCCAGGTCTGGCCCCTCATCCTACAGGCCATGTTTCTTGTCTTTTTGGGCAGGGAATCTGCCAACAGGTCCAAATGGCAGTTGAGGTACTAGGATGGAGACTGTGATGGGTGTTTCACTTCCATGAAATGTCCAGGGTGGAATAGGTCTGGGTTCTGCTCCTGCTGGAGGAACAGGGCTCACAACACTGTCACCAGAATTCAGAGCTCTCCAGGGAACTGTCTGAGGAGTCTGATGCTCTCTAGGCTTGGGCCTACTGTTGTAACGCCTTCCAAGAACATGCAGAGCAAAAGAGCTTTCCTGCTCAAAACAGAGGCATCTGCAAATGAAACTTTTCTATGATGCCAAATCTCTAGCAGCTAATTTTTGCCTGGTGTGTGTGCACGTGCGTATTTTCAAGTGTGCAAGTAGTTCTGATATTTTTTAGTGATGTAGATGCAGGTAAAATCCCTTCTTTCAGAACTTGACCTCCTTGTTGTGTGGGTATCTTGGCAATGTACTTCAATCGAACCCAGGTCTGCACTCTGGGAAAGGAAACATGGACTTTCTGAGAAGAAAACCAGGTTCATCAGGATGGAGAGACACGTGTAAGAGTGGCATGACCTCCACACTGGGAACTCTGAGATCTGCATGCTGATCCTCATTCCCATGTCATATATTCTTAAGTCTGAGCTGGTTGTTTAAAGCCTTGACAAGTTTTTAAGTCAGAATTTTATTGATAGAAAAGGCCTTGATTCCATAGTTAACTTCAAAAACCCCTTCTTGATAGAAATTAATTACTCAAATGTGAAATGACACAAGAAGTATCACCTTGAACAACAGATGCCTACCAACAAAATTCATTAAATGTAAAAGCATTTAAGTCATGTAAAAGTCTAAGGAATCCAGTAAGTCCCAGAACTAAGGTTCTCACTAGGGTATAATTTCACACCCTCAAAATCCCTTTAATTATATCACATTACACAAATCACTGCTGTGATCACTTATTCATTCATAAAATATTTGTGAGCTTATATTCTGTACAAGATGGTTGCAAGTTGCTCTAGATGTATAGACAGACTGGTGCAGTTCCAACATGGTTTGTAAATGCTCATTAGAAATAACAACATATTGGGGCTTTGTGGGAGAGTCCTGGTCTCTCAGTAGTGGGCAGAAAAGTGTGGAAGTGGCAGTGGGTGGCAGGGTGGAAGGGGGTGCACATTACATAGTGGCCCATGGGGCCTCCTGGATAATGGGGACTAACTGGAGAAGCACCAGAGTTGAAAGCGTTACTTTTATTGGAGACCACCAGGTGAGGGGGCATCTCTAGAATGTGCAGGCTGGAGAGGCCCCAGCCTTGGGCAAAGCCCCAGAAGCCATGTGATGGAGTTTTCACCCAAGACGCCTTTCTTGTCCCACATGGACACCAAGGTGGCCCTTCAGTACCTGACCCCCCATGCTGAACTCTCCCACAGGTCCTTGCTTTGGAAGCTCATAGTGAGTATCAGTGACCTGGTTATTGGATTCATTGCTGAGGTGTGTCCTCCTGCAAAGTTCTGCCATCTCCTTGCTCAACCAGTTTTCTATTAATGTGCAAACCATGCAACCTTTTATGGCCTTCTTTTTTGCCAAGTGTCAG
>PVIA01016042.1:0-20439 GCA_004024845.1 Tonatia bakeri | reverse complement strand
AGAGAATTCTAGAAGCAGCAAGAGATAAGGGGACAGTTACCTACAAAGGAGTTCCCATCAGACTGTCAGCTGATTTCTCAAAAGAGACCTTACAGGCAAGAAGGGGCTGGAAAGAAGTATTCCAAGTCATGAAAGGCAAGGACCTCCATCCAAGATTGCTCTATCCAGCAAAGCTTTCATTTAGAATGGAAGGGCAGATAAAGTGTTTCTCAGATAAGGTCAAGTTAAAGGAGTTCATCATCACCAAGCCCTTATTATATGAAATGTTAAAGGGACTTACCTAAGAAAATGAAGATTAAAAATATGAACAGTAAAAAAAGACTTCAAATTCACAGTAACAACCACACCTAAAACAAAAGCAAACTAAGCAAACAACTACAATAGGAACAGAACCACAGAAATGGAGATCACATGGAGGGTTAGCAACAGGGAAGGGGGAAAGGGAGGAAAAGATATAGAGAATAAGTAGCCTAGATGGTAGGTAGAAAATAGACAGGGGAGGGCAAGAACAGTATGGGAAATGTAGAAGCTAAAGGACTTATGACACATGGACATGAACTAAAGGGGGGGAATGTGGGTGGGAGGGGGTGGTCAGGGTGGAGGGGAGTGAAGGGGGAAAATGGGACAACTGTAACAGCATAATCAATAAAAAAAGTAAAAAAAAAAAAAGAAATGACATATTTGAATTTAACATACTTCCTGGATAGTAGCAAATTGCACCTGGTTGATTAGCATCACAATCAGATGTTTTCCAGAATCCATCGGTGTCTAAAAACACACAGTCCTCAAGTTGTTCATTATTTTCAGCCCAGCGACTAAACTTAAGATGTTTTCCATCTGACCAACCAAAGTTGAGTTCATCCTGTGAGGAGCAGAAATACATGTCAAGTGGCAATACTTCATGTTATCCCTTTTGTATTGCTTTGGCCCTCATGGTCAACCTCGTGGTCAATTGGACTTTTAATTTTATATTTAACATACCCTTACATAGCACTTACTATATGTCAGGGACTGTTCTAAATAAGTTAATATTTAGAAATATTAACATAACAATCATATGAGAGAGGTACTATTTAGCCCATATAACAATCATATGAGAGAGGTACTATTATACCCATTTTACAGATGAGGAAAATGAAGGCAGGTAGTGTATGCAAAGTCACAGAATATAAACTGCAGTGCTGGGATTCTAATCCAGGCTGTCACACCCTAGCATCCATGGTCTGAATTAGTACATATACTATGATACCTCACACATTATCAGCATTGTTGGTTGTTAGAAATCAGAAAGTTAAAATGGAATGAGGACCACTGGAAGTATCGACAAAGTCAGAGACAGTATGTAGTCATAGAAAGAACATGGACTTTGGAGCTAAGCATACCTAGTTTTGAATTCTGGTTTGGTCACTTAACTAGTTCTTGATCATGAGTTTACCTCACAAGTTTTCCATCCCCTCAGCCATTAAATGGATGCAACACCTAACCTTATGGCTGGAGCTAATAGCGTAACGTGCAAAACACATAACTCAGTGGCTAGCTGGTAGACACAGAGAGCCACATATGCCAGCTCCCTTCTCCTAACCCTCAGATCATGTGGATGGCACACCACTGCTTTTGCACTTGACTGTGGAGACATGCTTCCTTATTGCTATGTTCTGTTGTGCACTCAGAGTCTGTGAACATCTGTCGTTACATCCAGACAAGGGCCTGACCACCCACCTGTCTTGAGGAGGCTTTGCAGAGTAGGTACAGAAATCTAGAAGGTGGATTGTGGAGTGCAGTCCTGTCAACCTTCTGCACGGTGTTGTCAGAGTCCTAGGCCTCACACAGTGACTCACAGAGCTAAGCTTTCCTGAGGTCCAAGGTCATTTTGTATCACTGATTTATTTGGAATATTGGGCAAAGGCCACAGTGTCCCCTTAATGAACCATAAATAGCAAACATGGTCAGGCTTGACCCCACCAATGTTTCATTTTGAGCTGTTCTCCACCAGAGTTCCACTTGTAATTTGTGTCTGGTGAGCGCCCAGGCCATGTGGCTTCCAATGTGACCCTTTGGCCATGTGATGTTGCCTGTTCTCCAGATCCCCCTAGATTCTTTCCCCTCTGCTGCACTCCCAGCTAGCTCAGGTCCCTGGGCCTCTGCAACTTGTATTCCTCATAGATAAATCATCCCATACCTGCCATCTCTTCACTGAATACTGTCTCTTTAGTAAGACTATACATATCTCCAAACTAAATTCTTGACCTTAATTAAACCCTGTCTTTTTCTAAGAGAATAATTTCCTTTCAGCACCCACAAGGGAAGCCTGTTTGTTTTTCCATTGTCAAATATCACAGGGCTATGAGAATGGGGTAGTAGGTATTTTTATCTCCTTCAGTCATTTTTCTTGAGGACTATGCCCTTCATATTACCGCAAACTCCAGATTCCTCGCCTCTCTGACAGTCACCGAGGATCTGGCCCATTTGTTCCTCCCAACATTCACGAGGGAGAATCTCCATGTCTTGCTCTGCCCCTGGTCCTACTGCAGATTTAGGGATGTCCGTGTCATGTGGATGATCCACGCAGTTCCTGAGCTTTCTTGACTTCCTCTACTTCTATATACTTGAGTGACCTAGTGCCACAGGCACACTCTGGACTTCATACGTCCCAGACGGCACACTGCGGACATCGTGAACATGCCTTAGTTCTGGCCGCAGCACTTCCTGCACGACTCTGACAAGTCTCCTGTCTCCAGATCGCTCATTTCCTCCCTGATCTGCTGCCCAGAATAATTTTTCTTAACCAAAAAACTGATCTTGTTGTTACCATGTGTAGAGTTTTTCCTGTAATGTACCATGAAAGGAAATCCTTTCATTGAAGGGTATTCAATGAATACCCTTCATTGAAATACCTTTCAATGTAAAGTTTTATTTATTTATACATTGTCATGTTCTAAAGATTTAAGGCAGCTTATGAAGATAGATAGAATTTTTAAAAATAAAAAGTAACAGGAAAAAAGAGAAACATAGGTAAAGACTGAAAAATAGAATAAGAAACAAGACCCAAATCATTAAGTGGGGATAAAAGAAGCTACAAAACATTATGATCTCAAATATCTTAAAAATAAATATGGGTACAAAGAAAAAAATAACTTGAAAGCTACACACCCAATGATTAAACTGTATTTATCACTAGGTACTGGGACTATAGCTAACTTAAATATTTTATTTTCATTTACTATAACTTTATAAATTTTCTACATTGACAATATTGCTTTTGTTTCAAGAGATTTAAGGTCAGTGCAACTAGGAAATACAATAACATTACTACCCTTATAAGAGAACAATGGATCTCACATGATAACAAAAACCGGAGAGAAAATAAGTAAAAGCAGTGTTGCAAAGAAACTGATACTGTGAAGTCTATGGAAGCAGGTCTAGCTGATGATCTGGCCTGACTTGGGGTACATTTTAAAATATCCTGAGTCTCAGAGAAACTATTTGTCAGCAATTTCTAAATACCCGTCCTCTTAACTGAGCTTCTGGTAAGTGCTGGTGGTAGTAAATCCGAAGTTTGTTCAAGACAATGCTTATTTGTGAGTCTGTTTTCCGGTTCGGCTCTGGGTTTGCGCCAGGACTAACCTGTCTTCAATCCCATCTTCTCCATGCAGCCCTGAACCATCCTGGCGTACTGACAGTTATCCTGAGGGCTGCAAGACTCTGGGGTGCTTCCCAAGGCAATGGGCTCACTCCTCTCTCCCATGCTGCCAGCCATCCTCTTTCTCAGAGTGAATCAGGAATACTGGTCAGGTGATGTTGATTTAACTAGGGCTTCTCCAGTCATGCACGGTGTGGACATAGGGGGCTAACTTCACATTGCAGTCTTGGTAAAGGGCACCCTCTGTGTACTGCATAATGAATGCAGCCTTATACTCCACCCCTACATCTTACTCTTTAATACATCTCAGTGGGTAGAGTATCAAAGTATTATATAGAAGGCCTAGAAAAGAGGTAAAGTGGCCTGTAACACTGAGAAGAATATTACTGCTTTATTTTTAAAAAGGTCCTATTAATTATAACCAAAAGCTTTAGCAGCATAAATATTCCCATTTGTGCTACTTGTATGTAGTTATAGGAGACTAGCATTCCTTGCCGGGCTATAAAATGAATGGGAGTACCCAAGAAATCTGTCCAGGATAGGGCTAGAAATGTGGAGAAACACTATTCTAATCTCTTCTTAGAGTGCCTTAATTTCACTCTGCTGATTCTGGAAGCGATACAGAGGACTCTTCAACAATGCCCGCAGTGATTCTACACACCCAGCCCCATCAGAGTTTTTAATTCTTCCCTTTCTCTCTTCTCCTCGTTGGCCGAGGGGACACGGCAGCTCCCGACTCCAGCCCAGCCTTTGATTGCATACAGAAAAAGAAGGGATTGGCTACATATGTCCACAAGAACTTTTTCTTTTAATTTACACAATAAAGCACCAGATCTTTCAACAGTGGAAAGATGATTGTCACTAAAAGTTACATACTTCATGAAATCCCTTCACTGGGGTAAGATTTTATGACTTCTGATTCCTTCTGGTCTGATATGAGAGGTACTGTGCACAGTAAAAACTTGTCACACCCCACCACCCAACCCTGGCAGTCGGGACTGAAAACTTACATCTTGGCTGGAGAGTCCAATCCACAAGGAGGAGTTTCGAAGAACTGCCTGCACAGTCAGGAAGGCCTGCTGGAAGGGGTCTGTGATGCTCACCAGGTGCATGTGATCTTTCTGGCATTCCCTTAGTGCGTCGGTCCAAGACAGAGTCTTCAGGATTATTTTGTACAGATTATTTAGATACTTTACAGTTTCTGAAGTATTGTGTAAGGTCTGGCTGCTTTCAATTTCTGTGTGTAAAAGAAAAAAAAGCCCCAAACCACACAAGTCATATGATATTTAAAAATTTTCCCCAGTATATTGTACTGTAGATATTATACACTTTATCTACTAATTTGTGTTAGATTTTGGGTGAGAGAACTAGCTATGTCTTCCTGTATACTTTAGGTAAAATGTATGAGCCCCAACATTTGTTTTCTAAAATCAGAAAAAAATTCTGTTTTAGTTGATGTGTTTAGGAAGGAGAAAAGCTATAACTAAAAGTAGGGTGTGAGAAAACCACCATTTCAGGTTGGTGGCAAATACTTCCTTTGTTTGAACTGCTTCAACAAGAGGTGTTCCATTACAAAGTTTTCATCTGAGGAAGTTCCCATGAAAAAAGTACAAAACCACCCACAAAAGCATATATATATAAATTATTGCTTTATAGTACTTTTATAAATAGAGCAGTTACTGAAAAGTAAGAAATGAATGAGCAAAGATTAATTTAGCAAAAAGTTCTTCAGCAATACATAGATTATCTACTTGAGATTTTTACTACATACAAAATTAAAAAAAAATTTATTTGGCCCTGGTTGGTGTGGCTGGGTGAATTGAGTGCCAACCTGTGAATCAAAGGGTTGCTAGTTTGATTCCCAGTTAGGGCACAAGCCTGGGTTGTAGGCCAGGTCCCAAATGGGGGGACGAATGAGAGGCAACCACACTGATATTTCCCTCCCTGTCTTTCTCCCACCTTTTCCCTCTCTCTAGGAATGAATAAATAAATTATCTTTAAAAAATTTATTTGTTAAAAATTTATTGTGATCAGTGAAAACAATTTAATACCTTTTAAAAATATCTTTTTGAAAATGTGAATGATTCCTATTTTTAAGTAAACCTTTTAGTTTCATTTGGCTTATAGGAAGTCATAGTGATCCACTTATAAACGTTTCACATCCTTTTTTTAGTGCTAAGTTTAACTGTGAATGTTTATACTGAACTAAATTAAAAACATTAAGTTTTCCTCCTCCTTTTCCCATGATAGAAGGTAAAATCTGAAAAATGCCAGAGTAGAAAGGAGAGTAAAAGTCAACTATAATTTATTATCATTAGACATCTCCAATTAAGAAATTCCATTTGATGCTTAATTTTGGTATTTAATTAAGTATGCCAATGGTACTTGAAAAAAATCACATTCCACTTGAGATAATCTGACTCACTGAGCCAATAATGAATTTAGTCATGCTGAAATTTTAAGAAAGCTATACAATGAAAAATTAGTATTAATTTACTTATAATATGTTTATAAAAAATACTGTGCATATCTAACATTATGAAGTACCACAGTTATCTAGGTAATATCTATACCTGAGTACTTCTGACAGAGAGACAGAGTGTGGCGTTCACTGCAGGAAGTGAAATTCCATGTCCCAGCAAAAGGCGACTTGCGGTGGTTGAGCATCAGGGCACAGTGGTAGCGGGACTCTTCATCGAACACCTAAGCAAAAGGCAAACAGATGCACACAATCATGAAACCAACAGTCTGAAGACCTGAGCAAGAGAACTTTACGTTCCAAATTGGATTTCTTCTCCTATAAAAATTCCACTAAGGAGCTGACCATGAAGTCACTAAGCAAATCCTAACGAACTTCCAAAGCATGAGAAAAGGGCAAGTAACTTTAGAGAGTATAAAATAAAATAATGGCAACATTAATAAATATATCTTTAAAAAGATATACTTAGAAATGAGATAACAACACAATTATACTAATATTAAAATTTTTTTATTCACTTTTTTTTCAGAGAGAGGGGAAGGGAGGGAGAAAGAGAGTAACAGATATATCAGTGGGAGAGAGAAACATGGGTGCCCCGACTGGGGACCGAACCCTGCAACCCAGGCATGTGTCCTGACTGGGAATCACACCAGGCACCTTTCACTGTACAGGCTGGCACCGACCAACTGAGCCATATTAGTCTGGGCTCTGCTATCATTCTTGACATTTCAAGTAAGTAAAAAAAAAAAAGTAATGGTTATTAACTCAAATTATTAGATGCTTATAAACTTTTGACAATTTTTTTATTACACATGGAGAACTCACCTTAAAACTTTAATCCTATAATAGTCACTATAAAAACTTCCATAAATCAAAGCACCTACCTAGATTTCATTCTCTGGCCAAAGATCAGTGATAGTACACGTGAAAATTTATTTAAAGTATATTGTCTCTATGCTTTTTTGTATTTTTGAAACATAACACAATTACATCAATGTGTGGTTGCTGGGGGTCATGGCCTGCAACCCAGGCATGTGCCCTGACTGGGAATCGAACCTGCGATGCATTGGTTCGCAGCCCGCACTCAATCCACTGAGCTACGCCAGCCAGGGCAACGTAACACAATTACAAAAATAAGAAAGACTTATCCCAGGATATGCAGATTAAAAACAACAACAACAACAAATATGCTACAAAATAAACATTAAATAAAAAATACAGGAAAAAATAATATGAGCAATATTTCAAGGGATATGAGTAAAACTTTATGTGGAGGCAAATGTGATTATAAATGCATTCTGTTTTTTTTAAAAAAAAGATGGACTAAGGTTAGAAAATCAGCGAAAATATAACTACCATAAAACCAGGATAGAAAAAGATAATAGTATTAATGAATATACCCCAAGCAATAGGAGTAGAGGATAAAAAAGAAGGAGCAGAAAACCAATAACATACATCAGTTTTTGTAAAAATCTAAATAGAAAAAACAATCAAAATGAGATATGGAGATTTAAAAAGATAATAGCATATACAACTTTATATATTTGAAAATGTAAATGAAAGAGACAACTTTCCTGAAAAATAAAAATTAGCATAATTGTTATATGATGTAGAAACACCAAAATGTGCCAATACCTTTAGAAAAATTAAAAATTGACTATAAGTAGCTGATTTTAAAAATCATGTGCCAGGTATCATATTAAAGGCTTTTAATGAGTTGCCTTATGTAATCCTCACATTGTATGGCAGGTTCAACAGTATCAGATGAAAAATTACAGATGAAAAAATGTTAGGTGAACTCCCAAAGGCACACAAAATGCTTAAGAGAAGTTAAGTGAACTTCCAAAGACATACTAAATAGCTGAATGGAATTCAAATCCAGACAATTTGCCTCTACTGCACCAAATCTCTTTATTATTAAAGAATGATCTCTGAAAAGGTTTCCAACATCACATAGTTTTGTTGATAGTTTCTTCAAACCTTCTGGGAAAGATAATTCCCCAGACTGAGTCCTACTGAGTCCTAATTTCAAAACACAAAGGCAGAAAGCCACTGAGTTCATTTTATGAAGCCCACATGATAAAAAAAAAAAAATCTGACAATATGGCATAAAAAAAATTAACTCTATGAACAGAGATAAAAACATTCCAAATAAAATTCTAACAAATAAAATTCAGTTGAATAGTAAAATAATAATCCACAATGAGCAACTAGACTTTATGAGAATATAAAGACGGTTTAATATAACGTCTATTAACGTACTATACCATACGACAATAGGCTGAATGAGAAAAGCTTTATGACAGTTTCAACAGATGCTGGAAACAAGTTTTAGAAAATCCAGTACTTATTTCTAAATAAAAATTCTAAATAAGCTAGTTGTACAATGAATGATATACCTTAAACAATGAGGCAACATCATATATAATACTCAGTATAACAGTGAAAGCCTGCAGACAGGCCCATTGAAGTGTAGATCAAGTCTAGGATGGAGTTTATTACTCCTGGTATTTGCCATGCTTCTGGCATTTCTACCATGTATAGTCAAGCATGAACTGCTATTTGCAAATTATAAATGTCTCGTTCAGAAAGATAAGAAAATCTGTTGAACATAAGAAACTTGGTTGGCCGGAGGACAAGAGTGAGAGTCCTTTATTCTGAGGACTTATGTAGTTGGTAAGATGGGGGTGAAGAAGTTACATATTGATTGACAGGTAAAGGTGATGCCAACTTTCCTGAGGCTGTTGGGTGGGCATGAATACCCAAAGGTGTTTATGGGCGTCTTCCTTTGGGCATTGTGGGCCCTTTCCCGCCTTTGAGGCCTTGGGATGAGGGCACAGTTTCAAAGGCTTTCTTTCCCAGGTAGTGGAGATGATGCATAGAATTTCAAGGACTGCCCTTCTTCTGTATTAGCATGGCATTTCTTGTGATGTTGTAACACCTGGCAAGATTATTGGACCAGGCTCAGGACTGCTGAGTTAGTGGGTGAGACATGTCTCCCTCCTCCTCCCTGCCTTGGTTTCCTATCTGCCCTACCTAACAAAACTATTGTGTCAATGCAATATTATATTTATACCTATGTGCTGGATGGTGATTTAAGTGTATTTCTTACTATGGGTCATGGTTAAAAGTTTAAAAGCTACCGGTGTAAGTATAAGTGGAATAAGGATTTATGTTTTTCTTTATTGTGTCTACTTTTCTATAACTGCAAAATTTTCTATAATAACTAAGGATTATTTTGATATTTACTTTGTACATAATTATACATGATTCAGAGCTCCCTTTGCCAGCATCAACCTTGAGCAAAGCTGCATTGCATCAGGAATATTAGGTGATTATTGTCTAGGATGTATTTTTGGAATTTGATTTTAAAGTTAATTTCTTCGTCTTTGCCCTTTGTGCAAAAGGGAGTTTGTATCCAACAAACAGGGAGGACAGAACAATGGGCAGCAGTCTTCATGGCTCAGAGTAACACTTGTTAACATGACACCTGATCTCCCTCTACAGCTTCTTTACATTTATCCCTTATGGAAGAATGATTACTAATCACCAATTTTGTACTTTTTGCCTCAAGAGACTGAGGCTAACAGGTCCATATCCCAGAATGTTAAATAAAGCATTTATAATTGCTTCTGTTTGCAACTCACTGCTTGACGGTTTTACATAGTTGTGGTCTAATGCTGTTGTGGAAAACCAGGGCACACACATGTTGTAATTGTTCTTCTTGTGACAGCTTTACTGAGCCACAATTCATATGCCATATAATTCACCCACTTAGAGCATAAATTCCATAGGTTTCAGTATACTCACAGAGTTGTATGACCACTGCCCCACCCAATCAATTTTAGAACACTTTTACCACCCCCAAAAGAAACCCCATGCCCTTTCACAATCACACCCAATCCTTCTATCTTCTTCAGCCTCTGGTAACCACTAATCTATTTTTTGTCTTTATAGATTTGCCTCTTCTGGGCACTTTATATAAATAGACTCATATAATAGGCCCTTGTTTTTAATCCAATAATGTATGGAAGACTAGAGGATTTCATAGAGCTACATAGATTATTGTTTAAAAAAAAAACTTACATTTTTTGGTATTCTCATTATCCGACCAACCAATAATGGGTGAAAGTTATTGTATGTTAGCTCTCTGTTATCTATCCATTTGTTTATCCTTTCATAGGCTGTCCAGCGTAAACCAATCCACAAAGCATCTTCCATGTCCGGAAGCAAGGATATAATAAAATCTGTCAGAAAGAGATTAAAAAAAACATTTCACTTATGCAAATTAAAGATATACTAAATATGTCAATGAATACCTGTTGCTTATCTCACTACCAAAATAATCTTTCACCTACTATGTAAAAAAAATACAGTTTCCTAAGATTTAAAAACGTGTTAATTCCCCTCAGCATCCCCAAACTAACTTGGCCCCCCAGATCAGAATAAAACATGTTTCCAAAACAATTGTCCTACCTTGTTCTCTCTGGCTCAACACTGTAGGAAGGGTGCCACCGTAGGTGTGACAAGTATCGCTTGCTTCAAGAAATGTGACAGACTTGGGTTTGACCATTAGAAAACACTGCAAATGAAGAACATACCTGAAGCATAAGATTCCAGACACAGGAAATCTCACATAGGAAATAAATACCTCATTTTAGAGGGTTGCTAATTTTTGGCCTGTGAGATATGGAAATTTATAAAGTAGTACCATAAAAATGCCAGTCAACACTCTCTAGCAACTGAAGAGTGATCTTTGAACTATTTTTAAAAATATATCCCATTTATTGAGTGCTTTCTCTATGCTAAACCAGTTTGCTTAATATTATCTCACTTAATCTTCACAACTTGGAAAACTGAGGCACAGGTAAGTTAAGCAACTTTACCCATAAGTGAATAGCCATCGAATGGTATGGTCAGCATTTAAACTTTGTTACACCTGAGTTCATCTGTACTCTTAATCATCACCTTCTTATATTTAAAAAACAAAACAAAACCCTACATTAAAAAAAAAAGCATATCCCTATCTCTTGGCAGAATATTTTAATCCAATTTACATTAACTATGGAAATTTAGTCCCAGTACCTTGGGGGATAAAAGATCTCCCTAATTAAAAAAAATCAAGATGTACCCCTAATATTTTAACTTTACTACAGATGCTTTCAGCTGTCAGACAAATCTCTCCCTTTTTCTTTTTGATATTATGATCATGTTAGTGTGGAGTAATATGTTTCCAAATTGTGATCCTTGAAATAGCCTACGAAATGCTTTTATTTCAGCTTCCATACAGAATGAAGTGGCCAATGAGATATAAGTTATTCAGTGGCTTCTAGAACACTCTAACGAAAACACCCTGAATTTGAGCTTTGAAGCCTTACGTTAAGGATGGCAGCGGGGAAAGTCAAAAGGAGACTGGTTTGAAGAATTCACAGACTTTACATACCAACCCCAGCCTGCTTACCTTCAAACTTTTTTATGCACTAGAAAAAATGTTTTAACATACTGTAGAAATCTCTTTTCAGCATCTAAATACATTCCGTAAGAGATACATATACCAATATGGATTATACTTCTCAAAGAAGCAAATATAGAGGGCCCAGCACAAATAACACCCCTTTTTTATTATGAAATATCTTATTACAAAATCATAAGCATGTAATTCTGTAACATAACAATATCACACTCAGGCACACCATCTGACATTTTTGGTGAAATTTAAACTATAAATTATTACACCCGTATTATTACCCTACCAACCACACTCAAGCAGGCCTTACTGCTGCCGGACCCTGTAGAGTGAAGCATTTCCCAGGCTTATTTAACCATAAATTCCACTTTGGAGGCAAGATCAATTACTAATATTTAGTCCGCATATGTATAGTTCCCAAAAAGTAGTTTGGGAAATGTTAGTCTCATTTGACTGGTAGATGGTGGTTGTGTGTTCTCCTTAAGGGAGAAAATTTATGAGTCAGAAATTAAGTCAATTTCTTATATACCATAGAGATAGTCTTAACCTCCATGTATCACTATCCATTCACACATCAACTTCAGCAATTTAAGTGTTTAGTAGCAATGGAATGGGAGCACAGTATCTGGAAAGACCTGTGGGCATGAACAACTTGAGCATTAACTTGCTTTCTGACAATGCAGAGGACCAGATGAGATACGGAAACACGCAGAGTCTGTCTTAGTGAAGTTACTGGATGGGCTGCCATTCTATCAAAAGCCATACCACCACCATGAAAGCAATCATCATTTGCACGATGCAGCAATTCTCTTTTTACCTTATTCTGAAAAGTACGCCAATCCCCAGAGCATTGTGTTTTAGCTGCAGAATCTGGACTATATTTCTCCAATGAAGATACATTATATTTTTCACAGATGAAGGGCAACTTGGTATTACAGTCTATTGGTTTATTTAAGTCTGAGAAATGAAAAGAAGGATTACTCTGGTGAGAATTTCTATTCAGTACACTTTAAAAATGATCCAGTAATAAAGTCTCTTTAAATCAATCTTTCCCAAAATGTTACAATATATTCCTTTTCTTCTCTAGCCATTTATATTTTCTAGTACTATTTGCATCAGTAGGTTATAGCATACCAATGTTGCCTATAAAAATGCATATACGGTATAACGACCAGTTACTACAGTTCCTGATGGCACGAAATGGAACTGAAGAAGGTTAATGAGGGGGAAAGGGACCTAAACTATATTTTAGAACTGCTGCCTATTTATCTTTGCAAATTTGTCTATATGCTTATTAGTTATGAAAGTGCCAAGTTTATTTCTAAGTAATTACTGTAGGATAAAGGAAGTCAAAATAGTCACAGTAAAAAGCATCTTTATTTGCATTTAGAATTTGAGCTATAGTTATTAAAAATAAATCAGAATAAGATGAAGCTACCAGACACATACTCAAAAGGAAAACAAGATTAAGCTAGGAATTGAACCTGAATTTCACATAGGACATAATCAACATGAAAGGATTTGGAATTACTGTTACCATTAAGCCAGGTCTTGGCAGATAGATATAAACATTCTTCTCCAAACATTACAGGAAAGGGATGATGCCACGGGTGTCGTGAGCTGGAGAAAACGAGAGATCTGACAATTCAGAATGCAGTTATGTGTTCCATTCTGGTGTTTACTGTAAGTGATTTTAATTCTACAATTAACGTTATGCCATTGTTTTATAACACTTCATTCTATGAATATGCAAAAGGACTTGGTTTCTCAAGTCTAAGCAGTTAGGCGGTTTATGGATTAATGTTCAAAACTAATTATAAATAGTAATCCATTTAGTAAAAGGGAATTTCGGACTGCTTCTTTTAAATGATTTTATAAATGATTACACATACAATATAGAGCGACGATCTAGGATTGGCTGCTCAGTAGTTTTTAGCCACCACTTCTGTTCCTCACCAGATATCTGTAAAACAAAGCAAACACCCATCCTGACATGTGCTGAGTTTTCTAGGAGAGTTGTGACTGCACCCCATCCCACCACAACCACAAACCACTGACATTTCTGGACATTTCATTACTTTGGTGTCTAAAGTACACAAACCAGGTCCTTAGACCAAAAAAGCAGTTTGAAAACTCTTTGTATAGTCACAGGCCCTATTTTGCATACAGAAATATGATTGCTGTAATTATGGGCGTACATTAATTGGACAGTGTCCTATTGCAACTGATTATAAATTTAAAGATGTACAAATTATTTTCCATTCAAAAATCTATTTTGCAAAATTAGTTATTAGTAGAAATAGATACACAGGTTAACTATAAAGTTAACTTTTAGTAAAAATGATAAGGTATTAGAATAATTTATACTATCTATTGATGCTCATTTTATAAATTGAGAGTTATAATTAACCGTGAATATTTTAAAACATTCAGCAATTACATTTAACATTTCTAACGAGAAATGATGAATTTCAGTGTTGCTGGGGAAATTCCACTTGAGAGGGATATTTAACTTTTGTGGATTTCGGCAAGATTTTTGTAATATTTTTTAATGAAATAAATATAAAAATAAGAAAAATATTTTAAAATACATTCTTTTGAATTACATTTGCTATTTTGTTTTTGATGGCTTTTAGTCCTGCAAAAGATGTTAGCGTAGCGAGGGTGCTGTGATTGCTAGCACAATACAGGACAGCTTCTTCATAGTTTAAGTGCGGGTCAGCAACGAACCAATATTCACTCCCTTCTATTATGACTGACGGTCCGTGAATTCCAGCACGCTCTAAAGAAAAAGAGTATCAGAGTTACAACTGTGTAAACCAAACTTCACCCTCAAAGCCTGGAGTAATGTTCAAAACTTTTAGAAATTATAATCCATTTAGATTACTGGTTTCTCTGGCCAGAAAAATGCTTCCTGAAAGGAACCAAGGACTCCTGAGCCAGTGAGTGACCCTGCTACTCAGAGTCACAGAGAAAGACAAATCCACCCTCATGACCTCCTTCCACCCCAGCCAATCACCTTCCCTGTCTGGAGATATTTCATCTCAGCTGAAGATGTGACCAAGCAGAAACTGGCGCTTAGGCCTGGGTTTAAATAAACTATAAATGTATTATTGGAAAAGTAAAGGCAGCTTTGGCTAAATTTCAGATTTATTAACTCACCTGGATTGTACCAGTCTGGTGTTTTTGGAGTACGACCTGTATAAGAAAGAAAATAAGTGGCTTAAGTTTAGTGTCCAATTACAGATCACCGTGTACTGAAGGAAGGGCCTTTAATCTAACTCAAGAGGACTTGCAGTATTGCTGAGGTCTGCCCATTTCTGGCCAGACCATGTCCTTTCATGTTGTGATCATTTCAATTTGAATTTTGTGGGGTCTATCCTAAAGCTGTTTTAGCAGCAAGAAAAAAAAACAGCTCTGTTAAATATTAATTAATATAGTATTGCTAGCAGTTCTCTATCTTATGTCATGGAAGTCACAAAGGAAGACTAGATGGACAAGTACAGCTAATAATTAGAAAGCACAAATAAGTAAATGAACACAGTGTACACATTACACAGAAGCACTAAGGAATATGATCCCAAATCCTCATCATGGTAGGGTGAGGTTATTCAGGAATCATTTCTCCATCTGATGCAATTTGAGTCATTGTTCTGTAAACCTGGGTGGGTAGAGTTTACTGTCTCCCAGGAGACCCTGGGAAACAATGTACAGTGATCCAGTACTGAACCTTTGAGAAGGCAAAAGATAAAACAGGGAGAAAAATAATAAAAATCACCCAGGCTTCCTGGATGGAAACAGAAATTTGTACGTTACAAAGAATTGCAGGCTTTGAAGTTGGGTGGGCCAGTAGTGTCCAAATGCCTTCAGGCCCTTTGGCGTGTGGTACTTTGATTCAGCTGTTTCAACTCCATGGCCCTCAACTTTCTACTCCATGGAATGTGAGACTCTACTGCCTGCTGCACAAAGACGGTGTGCAGGTCCCATCGAGTCGGCCCTCTGGAGGTGCCAGCACGGTTCCAGGCACAGGCAGCCCTCCCAGCATGCCAGGCTGCTCTCTTCCCTCTTTTCTTTCTGCTCATAGGCCACACTGGTTTCAAGTCAAAGACACAATTCTATGAATCTTAGAAATTACAGGGTAAAACAGGGTATTCCTAATTTTGTTGTTGTATCCTAATACAAAAAAATGGCCTATATCCCCAGTGTCTCTGGTTTCTCTCTCGGAGCCAGTTCTCTGTGCCTTGGGTAATTTTTACCAATAATACTGCCTACTAGTTTAAGATATACATAGTGTCTTGTTTGTAATCATGTATTAAGGGGGTGCTGTGTCTAACCTTTAAATGTCTTTGAGTTAGTGAGAAAAGCAGAAAGCAAAGTATTTTTTTATACAAGATTACAAATATGTATGTGTGTATGAGGTATCGAAAAATAGAAAATATTATATTTGGGTTGTGGCATTATAGGTAATTTTCCTAAAAACATTTCTATGATTCTTACTTTTGATATTGTTTTCTCAACTAAAAAAAGAATATATCTCCACACTGGTTATGGCTGTTTAAAAGTTTTAGGCTGTCCACAGACAACGGTATGGTGATTGCCAGAGGGGAAGGAGGGTGGGGGAGATAGAGGAGGGTAAAGGGGGGAGAGATGGTGATGGAAGGAGACTTGCCTTGGGGTGGTGAGCACACAGTATGGCACACAGATGATGTGTTATAGGATTGCATACCTGAAACCTATATAATTTTATTAACCAATGTCACCCTGATAAATTCAATAGCAATTTTTTTAGATTGCCAAAATATCTCTTTTAGAGAAGAGAGGGCTAATTAGAACTGGCTAAACAGATAATAAACAGGCAAGAGATAGAGAAAAGGTACAGTGACTTAGGCTACTTAAGAGGTGAACTGCTTTAAGAAAACCGAAAAATATAGATTAATACAGAAAATACAGATTAATACAGATTAGTTGAGCAAACTTTGGTTGTTCTAAATATATATATCTCCAACAAGGTGGATGTGACACACTGTAACTTAGAAATTTAAATTTAAAAACTATTAAAGGGGAGTTAACATAACATTTAAACCCTAGATCATGCAATCATTAATTGCTTCAAATGATTAGGAATGAGCTGAGAGAGGAAGTTCTGCAGTTTTTTATTTTGTTTCTGCATGGGGAGAGAAGGGGTGCAATCATTTAGAAGATTTATTTGGTTGATTTATGTTTGTTACATTAGTCAATTCCCTTATCTTTTGTTTAAAATGAAAATATATATAATAAAGAAAAAGTACCCAAATGCTCTTTGTAAATAATGCCTGTGGCTACTGGTTTGTCATTCCTAGGGTTGCCGTGGTATGAGCTCTTGCATTTGCGCCATCACTCGAACAGCAGGCAGGGTGGCAGCTACCAGTGAGGGCACACTTTGGAGGGAGCAAGGATGCTCAGTGGCAGGCTAGCAAGCTGCCAGAGTAATGGGAGCATCAGCACCGATGCTTCAAACAAGAGACATTGTCCACATTAATGATATATATTATTTATTTTTCCACTTGCTTAAGGGTATCCATACTGGTTTTCCTTTGTTCTTCCTTCAGGTTGAATCAATAATCAGACAAAACTCAGGTATAATGTCTTGTCTGGAAAGACCCCATCAACCTCCCCCACCACACACACACGTCCCCTTTTATTAATGGACTGCCCGTTTGTCATTGTGAAAGAGATTTGACAGTTTCCGTACCAAATGTCATACCTGAAGCTCTTTTAAAGGCAATAGGGTAGCCTTTTGTTAAGGAAAAAGAACATTTTTCTTACAGGCAGTTCCATGATGCAGTCTTTGGGTTCTTTGAATACCTTTGGTTTCAATGAATCTGTTTACATGGAATTCAGAAATTCATTTTGGAACTTTCTGTATACTTACCACTAACACTTTCATATATGTAGTGTCTGCTTCAAATAGTTTGGGAGTTAAAAACCTTCTTAAGAGTTTCCTTAACTGTCCTTGACATTTTTCTAGTAGAAAGCTAAGTAAAAGACACCTATTTATTCTCTTTTCTCTCCGGTTTGTCACCACTCTACTAATCAAGCTATTTCCTGAAATTGAACTACATAAAATATTACGGGTTTTTGAGTTCACCGAAAATTGTTTCTAAAGTTTTCAGGAAAATGCTTAAATTTTATTTCCTGATTCTTCTTTCATTTTTTTCCTTCATTTTGTCTCAAAATAAAAATGATCCACTCTGCCATATTGCTTCTTTTACTTAAAATAATCCTTCATTCCAGATCTAATTATCCTCAATTAGCCTTAAATTGTATCTTCTATACTAAATCTTTCATAATAAAAGTGGGAGATACTATTGAATTTCAATAATCCAGCATTCTGAGGGGTAGTACTCAGGCAGGATGGAGCTTAATATATTAACGGCAACTTCAAAGGCTTTTTAAAATTATAATTATAGACTAAAATGCGCTCTTAGGTACTTGCGGTTCAGCACTCACAATGTTCACATGAAAAGACTATGAAAAGAAATGACTACCACTTACCTTTTGGAATCTGACATACCCATTCCAGTTTTGTATCACAAGCAAAAGGCCTTAAATAAATAATTTCTCTGTCATTATAGAAATACCAGCTTCTTCGCCATAGCCTCTGTGTAACCTAAAGGAGGAAGAGGATTGCACATTATTTTGAGGTTGATGAAACCTTTATAAAACACCAAATGGGTTTTTTTTAACTCTACTATAGTTCTACTACCTAAGATATTTATTTAATGAATGGGACACATGAATGAATACAGTGTTTAAACAGTAGCAGCCTAAGCAATAGGCTGATAAAGGAACATATAAGATCGTGTTGATGCTCAAAATGCAAATTATTTTTTTTTCTGTTTTGTTGATATGAAGCTGTAGAATCTTGTACCTTTAAATTTGGGGTAGAGCAAGCAACAAAACAGTATTTGGTTCAGTGGTTTCCGAACACCAGGCTGTGCTAAAGCAGGTCTGCGAACAGTGACATAAAAGTTTGGCATCTGAGGCCCAGGCTCCTTCTTCAGTGTTACTCTGCATTCCTAGCACATCGCCCTTCTCCACACGGCCCAAGATGGTGCTCTGCAAATTCCAGTCAGCAAGCAAGGAGAAAGGAGAGGGGAGGCACGACCTGGGAGGAGCATCCATCCCTTTTTGGACTGTTTTCTCTTAAGGCCAAGATTCTCGTGGGTACAGAAGCAGGTGAGGTAAGATTCTCCTACAACACCGCTCTGGCGGGCCTTATTCCTGATGCAGGAGGCATCAGTGTCTCTTTTGTTTAGTTTTTTTGGTAGAGTTTTCAATCTTTTCACACATGGGGCCTGTACTTACACATAACATAGCCTATTGCATCAATGTTGTGGAAACTTCACAGGCTTCTCTGAAGTTTTCACCTTTTCATGTGCTAAATTGGGAATTCCATAAAGATGACATGATACTAAACAGTTTGTTACTAGAACAGTTACTTTGAAAATAGTGCTTTCCAATGGCCTTCTCAGTCCTTTGTCTCAAACTTCCTGTAACATTTCCGGTCAGTTGCCTTCTTGAATCTTTTTTTCCTCATCTTCTTACATTGATGTATTGGTAATTCCCCCAAATTACTCCTTGGTCCTTTGATCTTTCATTTAATATACATTTTCCCTCCAATTCCAGTCTCTTGATTTCTACTTACTATAGGATATTTCTTATTGCTAGCTTGGATTCAAAATATCTGAACTAAAATGCACTGTTTTCTCCATAAACCAGTGCCCCTTCTGACTGTTTCCAAAAATGTCTAGTCATACAGCATGGTGAATCCAGGCACGTGGGTTTAAATTTTAGTTCAGTGATCACACAAGTTATGCAGAATTCAAATTTCTTCCATGTAAGATGAATACATTAACAGTACCTACCTCACAAGCTTGCTTAAGCATTCGGTGAAATTCTCTATGTGACATGCCTAAACTGAGCACAGCTCTGGAGTCAGCAAATGTTAGCAGCTGCATGACCACCACTTTCACCATCTTTATTCCCCCATAAAATTTATACTTCACTCTTGCATAAAACACGCTTTGCCTGCTATAACCCTTGTCATTCCTTGTTTACTTGTGTTTATCTCTAAATAGACTGTAAGTTCTGTGAAGACAATGACTGCTTTATACATTGTCATAACTGTACTTCCAGAGCATCATAGGCTGCTTGCATATATTACTTAAGGGAATGAATAAATGAATCAATTCTGCAAAGGAAGAGTCCTGTTTTGTTTTGTTTTTTTTTTTATGTCTTTTTGGCCCTATCTGTTGCACCTGGCAATCTGTCTCAAGATGAATCTTCTCACACCCTTTTTAGTTCATGTCAAAAACTTTGGAAAATACTGTGTTGCCTAACCCAAAATGTACAAACTCCTTCACCAGGCAACAATCCTATTTCCCAACTTTATTTCCAACAAACACCACCAATGAAAACTTCTGATCTGCATTCTGTTCTCCTCACACCTCAGCCTCTCCCTTCCATTCCTACTTTATCTTAGGCCCCTTCCTCATACCACATCCCCATTAGAAAGCTTTAACTTACCCTACCAGACCAAATCCTATCAGCCCAATTCAAGTCCCACCTGTTTCTGGAAATAGGCCACCGGAATCATTTCTTCTTCTGAGTTTTATTAGCCCTCTTTAGCCCACTCATTTGGAGGTTATTACTGCATAGCAATAAGAGCTTTCTTTTTTTTCCCTTTTTTTCCCCCTTCACTCCCCTCTACCCTGCCCACCCCCTCCCACCCACATCCCCACCTTGTAGTTCATGTCCATGTGTCATTAGTTCTTTAGCTTCTACATTTCCCATACTATTCTTGCCCTCCCC
>PVIA01016041.1:0-20452 GCA_004024845.1 Tonatia bakeri | reverse complement strand
CCCAGATTGCTCTATCCAGCAAAGCTTTCATTTAGAATGGAAGGGCAGATAAAGTGCTTCTCAGACAAGGCCAAGTTAAAAGAGTTCATCATCACCAAGCCCTTATTATATGAAATGTTAAAGGGACTTACCTAAGAAAAAGAAGATTAAAAATATGAACAGTAAAAAAAAAAAAGTCATCAAATGGAGGGTTAGCAACAGGGAAGTAGGAGGAGGAGGGAGGGGGAAAAGATATAGAGAATAAGTAGCATAGACAGTAGGTAGAAAATAGATAGGGGGAGGGTAAGAATAGTATGGGACATGTAGACACTAAAGAACTTATGACACATGGACATGAACTAAAGGGGGGAATGAGGGTGGGAGGGAATGGGCAGGGTGGTGGGGAATGAAGGGGGAAAATGGGCCAACTGTAATAGCATAATCAATAAAATAATTAAAAAATAAAGAATTAAAAAAAATAAAATAAAAGAGAACCTGAGAAATCCATTCTGTCTCTATCTTCCCCACATGGATTAAAATCTACACTTAAAAACTATGTGCTATTTTAACAAGTTCTATGAACAATCTATATAAAATAAAATGATCTGTACTTCCAAAGCTATTTACATTAAACATTAAATAGCATTTTATACAGAGATGGAATACTGTTGCCCAAATACCTGCAAGAAAGAAAGAGGGAAGAACGAAAACGAGAGAGGAAAGAAGGCTGGGAGGGCAGGAGGGAAGGCAAAAGGACGTGTTTGCTGTATTTCTGCTTTTGAGGAAAGAGAGACTCGATGCCATCCTATATGTCCCATTATTTACCAGCCAACCTTGCCTTTTCTTGAATTAGCTGGTTATGACAGAAAAGTCCAACTTATTTTCTCAGTTTTCCACATGATTTTGAGAACACAAATGTGCCCCTATAAGATCAGCACATGAAATTTCAGGTTCTTATACACAGTTTCCAGAATGATAATCAGTGGAGGGTGTCAGAATTTGGTTTTTAAATATATGGTATTTGTTTAACTACGTAACTACAAAATACCAGATAAGAATAAAATTTAAAAATACCTACCTGTCGGCTGGCATCCTTAGGTCCCAGCTGAAGTGTCCAAGCTGAGATGACATTAAACCCTTTGACAATCAGTGAATCCGGGAATAAGGAAGCCAAATATTCAGCATTGGATTCTGGGTACTGGTTTATCCTCATGTTATTGCTCACATCAATCAGGATTTTACCCACAAGCAGATGTCTCAGGTCCCACAGGGAGGTGTAATGTTCTCGGTGTATAGCAATAAATATTATATTTGTTTTTGTTAGTGCATCTTCATGATGAGTGACATCTACTACATGAGGAAAAAATTCAGAAGCAAATTTAGGATTTCTACTTCCTATGACCACATGATAGCCACATCTAATAAGTCGGATGGTCAAGGATTTGGCGAAATCTCCACTTCCAATTACACCTACAGTGACCTTCCTTGCATCTTTGATACCATTTATGCCATTAGGCAAAAAAGTCTCACTAAGGCTCTTAGGGCTTCCCATCATAGAGATCGATTCCATGATACAGACTCTTCTAAGATCACCAAGGATATCCTAGGGGAGAGAAAATAAAATGCTCGTCAACTACCTCTTACCAAACATTAACACACTTCTAGGCATTATAATATGTGCCTTGTTTCTAGATGTAAAATATTTTCGCAAGCTAGATCACCTAGAACACAGCGAGACAACTGGTAAGCTAAAAAAGATCTCAAAATAGAAAAATGAACTGTCACAGAGTTGACACACTCAAGTGGGGCTTCTCAAATTTTAATGTGCTCGTGAATCACCCAAGAATCTTGTTGAAACAGTGATTCTGATTCAGGAGTTCTGGAGTGAGGCCCAAGATTCTGCATTTCTAATAAGGTGAGCTGATATGCTGGTCTGCAGGCCCCTCTGAGCAGCAAGGCACTAGAGCACAGAAGGAAGAGACTGATGTCTTTATCTAGAACTTTTTCTCAGCAGATCAGAGGCAGCAAGTCAGAAAAGCTGCTAGAGGTAGAAAGGACTGTGACAGGACATGATAGCACAAAGGACGACAGAGACAGAAAAACAAGGAGCCCTGGCCAGGTAGCTCAGCTGGTTAGAGAGTTGTCCTGATGGCCAACGTTGCAGGTTCGATCCCTGGTCAGAACACATGAGAATCAACCAATGAATGCACAGGTGAGTGGAACAACAAATCGGTGTTTCTCTCTCTCTCTCAAATCAATAAATAAAAATAATTTTTAAAAAACTACTTAAATCCAAACCGTCCAGAGTCATTAGGGGTGAAGTCTATAAACTATCCTATAAATCTCAGTAGCTAGTGCATGACTTTATTAAATAAGAATAAGATAAACCAGCTATTTAAAAAAGGAACCTTGGTACTTAAATAATATCCTAAAAAAAACAGGCATCAAAATATAACAAAGGATTAATTAAACATCCTTGGCTTCTATCAGGCACCCTGAATACTATAACGTATCATTGAGAAAGACAGCTACTCCATGAAATGGATGTTAACAAAGTGTTTATGGTCTGAAACTACACAATACTTATAAAATCTTTTTCTTCTCCTTTTATTCATTGTTGGAATAGAATATGATGCAGTTACTCTTTCTGGAAAAAGCTGGTCAAATTCTTTTGTAAGTGACTAACGTCTGAAATGTTGGTAATAACTTGTTCAAGGATACCAACCCGATTGCCATGAAGCAGTCCGCTAACGGGACTGAATAAGAATATCCTTCCTTCCTCTCCCTACTGCACAATTTCTTTTCTGCTGAAACTAGATGTGGATCACTCAAGAGGATTTAATTGGTTTTACAGGAATAGGTGGAATATTTCCAAAATGTGGTTTTGGGGCTTTTACTAAATGAAATTTGAAATTACTAGAGCCAGGAATACTTAACTTTTTAGCCTAGAAATGGATCACATTCAATGCCTCCAAAAAAAAAAAAAAACCAACAAAACCCAGTAAATTATTCTTTAGAAAGACAATATAATATTACCTAGTAGTCATTATAGCACATTCTTTGTCAGCTTTGTTTGTGTTTTATACATTAACTGACTGAGTCCCCACAACCACCCTGGAAACAGCTGCTCATACTGTCATGCCCCGTTTGAAGATGAAGAAACTGAGACATGCAGAAGATAATTCATTTCTCTAAGGTCGTAAGAGAGAAAGCGGGGGAGCCAGGATTAGAATCTAGGCAGTCCAGCTAAGGCTTGCATCATCTGGAGACACAGAAGGAATTTAAGAAAGGGCTTTATCTACGGGTGTGGGGGAGGGGGAGAGTTGTGCTCATACTAGCACATTCTTCTTCATGACCCCACCATTACTCCTCTGCATTACCTAGTCTAACTCCTGGGAGAGGAGAAAACTCACTATTTTTAATATACTACACACGCTTCACACTTCTCAAGATGGAAGGGACAGTAATTATCTGCTTCCCCTTGGAGTGATCCCAGGCACCCAGAAAGCCAGGAGGGGCTCTGGTGCACCAGTTCAGTACAAAAACATCTACGTCCTCTTGGAGAAATCATGGGCTGTCTTATTTATTCAGGAGCAATTAAAATAACTAGAAGTAATTTAGTGAATTTCATTCGACAATTCAAGGTGAACTGACAAACCTACCCCTAGTTACACATGTTATCTAAGGGTATAAGGGTTATTAGACTCACACACAGGAACTGGAATGTCCTATACCCCAGCCCTGAGTTCTTCTGAGTAGAGATTGCAGCATCTCCCAATGTATGAGAACTGAAAAATCGATAAATCTAAGAAACCATGAAGATCAAGGCTTTTTCAAACTAAAAACAAAAGCAAAACAATTTATCAGTTATCTGCTAATTTTACAAAGCAAATTAACCCCTTCAGTGAATCAAATGTGAACAGGTTAAAAATACATTAGGACCTAATAATGTCACCTATGGGCTTCTCATTATACCTCGTATTTTTATATATATTTACGGGTAACTGTTCTAACACATTGGGGCCTTATTCACATTATATTTCTGATGGCAAGTTCTAACTGAATCCTTCAATGGTGTGACTGTGACTACAAATAAAAATTGGCCTAATAACTGAGACTCTTTTCATTAAATATTTTTAAAGAATGTAAAAGTTTCGAGGTTGGCGGGGCAGGAAATGCCCATAAAGAATCTGAGAGATGGGATAGTCGTGCATTGTTGAAAGCATTACAATTACAAGCATATTGTAATATGCTTGTGTGCTGTTTAACAGTTCACAACATTTTTACATACAGTATTATCTTACTGAAGTCTAAAATGGCTGTGGAGCACATGTTATGCCCATTTCAAAAACGAGGAAACAGGATGAGAGAATTTAAGTGATTTTCTTAAGACAATGAAGTTTGTAATGACCCAATCAGGATTCAAATCTGAGTCTTCCCACCCCTCCCCGTTCTAAAACTGCAATGCAAACATCTATGGGGAATCTTAAAATTGTCTGGATCTCCAAATGTCACCTGTAACTATATTCTCTGAAATCAATATTAACTTTAAACAGTTTCAATATGAATCTCAGCTTAGGATAATTTTATGTAAATCCAGAGCTATACACTTAGGAATTCTAGCTACAAAATGGATAAAATATTGAAACAATTCCAATTTCTGAACCAAAACCAAAGAAATGAATTTAGTAATACTACAAAACAAAACATGAATGGTTGCTGGGTAACCTTGGAAGATCCCAGGCTAGCAGTCCATTTGTCTTCTGGGGACTCTGCAGAGCACCCTGCTTTTAGCTGGAGGGAGGAAGAAAGGGGAAAGAAACGTGTCTGTATCCTAGGGAACTTGGCGGTACACAGACCTAAGAGCAACTCATCTCCATAAGCTATGCTAGCTACCCGGCACTGAGACACCGCAGCAAAATCTCATCAATCAATTTCTAATTTGCCACATTGCGATGTGGGTCACTTTTGTTAACCGCTGGGTTTAATTAACACTTCTGATATCCATAAAAATGGAGTTACAAAAAAAGGAATAATGTCCATATCTGAGGGAGGTTTGCTTAGTATTTACAAAAAAGAAAACTAGCAACCTTACATTGTACATTTCCACCGACAAGAAGTGATGCGACTATAATTTAAAGACAGACCTACCCTGCTGTGACCCAGCATGCATTTATTGAGGCCGCTGTGGGCTTTGCACGTGAGACATAAAGGACAAAAGAAGAATGGTGCTTACACTCAAGAAATTTACATTCTATTTAGGAAGAGACAAGCTGTACTTAGAATAAAAAGCAAAAAAACCTCACATCTTCATATAATAAAGAGCTGGATTGTACGATTAGAATGTAGTTACTCTGGAAAATCAGGGAACAGAAATACCACATGGTGTTCTCTAACCCTTACCTCAAGTTATTCATATATAAAATTGTACCTACAAAATAATCTCTGGATTATGCAGGACTGGCCCTGGCTGGGTAGCTAAGCTGGTAAGAGTGTTGTCCTGATACGCCAAGATGGCGGACTCGATCTTGGTTGAGGCACATACAAGAAGCAACCTATGAACGAATGAATGGATAAGTGGAACAACAAATCTTTCTGTCCCTTTCTCTCTCTCTCAAATCAATAAATAAAAATAATGAAAATAAAAATAAATTACACAGGACTACTTCAACCCATGTTGATGACAGTGCACTACGAGTCCATTTAAGCTTAAAACTATACAAACCAAAAGTCAAATTTGGCTTTCTGTGACCTTACCTTAAAAGTGCTAGGGCATTGTCTTCCAAATAGCCATCACTGGTCTACAGCAATTAAAAAGTACATGGAAAAACTAAATATTTAAAAAAAAAAAAAGGACACACCAAACAATCTGACTTAAAAATGGGCAGACGATCTTTCTCTCTTTTTTAAAGATTTTATTTATTTTTAGAGAGAAGGGAAGGGAAGGAGAAATAGGGAAAGAAACATCAGTGTGTGGTTGCCTATCACATGCCCACAACTGGGGACCTGGCCCATAACCCAGGCCTGTGCCCTGACTGGGAGTTGAACCAGCAGCCTTTTGGCTGACACTCAATCCACTGAGGCACACCAGTCAGGGCAAAAAAAAAGGCCACATCTTAAAAGACATTTTTTCATTGCCTATGAAGACACACAGATGGCCAATGGGCACATGAAGTTACTCAACATCACAATGATACCACTTCACACCCACCAGGACTATTAGTGAAAAGATAAAAAAATAACAGGTGTTGGCAAGGATGTGGACAAAAAGGAACCCTTGTGCATTGTTAGTGGGAATAGAAACTGGTGCAGCAACAGTGGAAAATACCTGAAATTAAAATAATATCGTAAGTTGGTTATACTTCAATAGATTTTTAAGCACAGGGGCATAGTAGGAAGTTTTCCTTAAAACTATTCAACTTAAAGAACTGTCCTTTACTCCGACAGAAAGTCTTTCCTACTTTATGTGGACAAAGTGTCCTTTTTTCATAAAAGGATAGTGATAACAGTTGCTTGAGTTGGCAGTCCTATAAAGATTCCCTCCTTCCTTTCCGTTTTACTGGTCTGTAAGATCTGCAAGTCTGAAGTCCACTGACTCAGACCTTCCGAAGCTCTCTATAAGAAAGTGCCCCTGAGAACTGCTGGGACAGAAAACCTTTCTGGAGAGAGGAGAAAAGCTCCCTACAGGTGGAGATGTTTGCAGACTTCTCAGGTGAATACATTCTGGAGGTGAAATATCAAATCTCCCTATCTCAACTCCTATAGCTAAGTGGTAATTTTTATTTTCATAACCTGTAAGTTGCACAAAGATAACCTAAATGCTCTTGGTATTTAAATAAACAAAATCCAACTGTTTATTTATATCTATGATAATATAAAATTTCTTTGAGGGAAGGAGTTTTTTTTTTAGGTTTTTATTTTTTGGAAGCAGTTCTTAAGTCCTTTAGAAACCCTTAGAGGTGAAGTTGTGATTCCACTTGACAAAATAGAAAGGGATTTCCCGGGCAGCAGTGGTCCAAGCGTGCTTCCTCCACCAGCAGCAGCAGCATCCCTGGGGGAACCTGTTACATGTAAACACCCAGGCCTTTCCCCAGAACCAAAATCAGAAATCCCGGGCCTGGAGTCCAGCAGTCAGTGTTTTAAGAAACTCTCAGGTGATTCCGATGCTTGTCCAAGTATGAGAATAACTGCCCTATCGTAATGCAGTCCAACTATTTGCTGTTTTATTTGAATGTTAAAATCCACTTAAGTTAGATTAAATTCTTTCCCTCAGCTGAAACTCTGGGGTAATTGGTATGCATCCCTAGTTGAAAAGCATTTTCCAAAAATTATGGAATCGTAATAAATGATTTAGTAATATTTCACATTTGGATCTGAGTGGCTTTTGGTGTTCGAGTTTTACAGAAAAAAACAAAGAATTTTCAGAAAAAAAATAATACTCTTCAAATAACCAGGACTTTAATGAGACAAATTTAAAGTAACCAATAATTTCCAAAATATTTCCTAGGCTCAGTATGAATTTCACATATACTTTTATATATGGGTATGATTTTATGACATTTCTAGGTCCTAAATCACCAAAACAAAACTTTGTATGTTTATTACAGTATAATTTCTAGGGCAGGAAAGCAGTCCAATTCATATTAGGAAGAATTTCATCAAAAAAGCTTTCTGGTTAAATTTAGGTTAGTTTAGAAATTTAATTTAAAAATGTATTTCCAAGGACTTCAGTTGATAAAATTTTAGGATCCTTTTCAATAAATGAAAGCAACACCCTCCTCCCACAGTTCCCCACTCATTTTTCTTCCATGGGTTGGACAGAGGAGACTGCTACACACATCCGCCATCCCACTCTCAGTGCAGCCTCCTATGTTGAGTGGAGCCTCGTATGCTGACCATACCCAGGCTTTCATAACACTGCAAGTGGGAACCACTGAGGTGTATGTCAAAAATAAAGCTGGCAACAGTGGGTCACAGTATGACTGAAATGCCTCCTCCATCCAATAATCTTGTTGTAGATGGAACTTTGAAATAAGGATATATATATATACATTTATTAGCTAGCAAATAACTTTTTCTGTGTTGCAGTAAAGCACTTGTAAATAAAATAGAAATTCTATGAAAGGCATGACATTCTAGCGTCTACACAAACCTCCTTCCCTATTTCAATGCCATACCAGAAAACAGGTTACAAAGGGCTCCAATGCTCACTGCATGCTGTGAACTTTAGGGCTATCTGGTGACTGACAGTAATTTAGAAATCAGTCCACAACCCAAGACCATAATGATAATCATTTATCATCCGTCTGTCCATCCATCCTGAACCATTCACTCACCCAGTGTCATAGTCAGCCCTGTACACTAGGCTATGGGCTAGGTGCTGACATTTCAATTACGCAGAACAGACACTGGCTTCCTAGCTATCTAAGTAATTAATGTGATGAAATCATGGATGTTGAAGCGTACACAACAACTAAAAAAAAGCTTTATTGAGGTGTAACTTATACATCATAGAGTTTACCTACTTTAAGTGTATAAATTAATAATTTTCAGTAAATTTAGTTATGCAACCCTCACCACAATCCAATTTTAGAACATTTCATCAGCAGTAAATGCTATTACTCAAATTTTAACAAAATTGGCTAAGAGTAAGTGCCTCTTTTTAAAAATCCTGCCTCCTTTGATGCCCTGAGAGCCCCACTGGCTCTCACATGCACAGCACAGTGTGACCCGAGTTTTGCTGACTCTGCTGGGTGCTGTGGGGGGAAGGGAGGGTCCCACTGTTGGGGTGGGTGGACAAGCAGAACTGCAATCTCAGAGCTGCCTCTTCCATCAAGGGGGAACAACCTCCTAACACAGTGGTTCTCAACCTCAGCTGCAAGGTGGATTGACCTGAGAAGCTTTATAACATAGTGATACTTAGACCCCACTGTCCCTCTGCCTAGAGCTTTGTTTAATTGGTCTGGGATTCAGCCTGAGCATCAGAATTTTTTTTTTTGATTGTCAGGTATTTTAATATGCAGTCAAGATGGAAAACACCTCTCCTAAAGGATTCAGGATTCCACCTAATATTTTATTTTGGTATTTGGAGATAACAGATGTAGCTATTTGACCCTCAATTATGCTTATTGTTGTTTGTGTCAACCAATAGTCAACACTGCTGCCAATTCAATGCCCACAGGAATTCCCAATTTGGGGAATGGTGAAGAAGGAGTCTTTATTCAGTGTGAAACAGCTCAATTGTGACACAGTCCAGCTCTGAAGGACCCTCTCTGGATAGAAAGGTCTGCTCTGTTCTGCTCCTGGTGCTGGTCTGTTCATATCGGTTCCAGCTAGGAAACAGTCTTTGGTGGAAAGGGAAAATGCACTCTCACAGCCAGAGGAGAGCTGACTTATACAGACAGGGGTACCCTCCCTTGGTCCCTGATTGGTCTGTTCTCATGCAAATGAGGACTCCAAATCCTCACAGTTTGATTGGTCCAAAAGGTATTGTCCTCATTGGTCAGAATGCAGCCACTCAGTGAAGAAGCTCATAAGGGATACCGCTGTGCAACTGTGATTAGACTGGAAAGCCTCAGTCCTACAGGCTGAAATAGGATTCCAGGAACTCTTTTAAAAGCACTAGCTCAGATGGCAGGAACCCAGAGTGGGTTTGGCCCTGAAGTGCCGTTTGCAGGAGAGGTCCCTGTGTAGAAATGGCTACTAGGCTCTGTTTTTTTTTTAAATAAAGTTTTTATTTATTTTATTTTATTTATTTATTTTTAGAGAGAGGGGAAAGGAGGGAGAAAGAGAGGGAGAGAAACATCGATCGATTGGTTGCCTCTTGCAAGCCCCCAGCTGAGGACCTGGCCCTCAACCCAGGCTCGTGCCCTGAACGGGGCATTCAAACTGGCAACCTTTTGGTGCGCAGGCCAGCACTCAGTCCACCAGCCAGGGCTGTTTTGTTTTGTTTTGTTTTGTTTGAGCGTAGTTACCCACTGGGAGCCCTTTTTAGTAGTTGTTTCCTTTCCCAGGGTCCACATTTGTAATAATGAAAAATAATACTGGAAGAAGAATTAACAGTTGCCCTTGAATTGGGGGAAACAGAAGAATTTGCATGCAGTCCTTTCCCTTTTCCACTCAGGCAGTAACAGTATCACCAAGTCCACTCGCTCTTTTGTAATTTCCTCTCTTCACTTTCTGGGAAGGACTATGTCATTCTTACTTAAGATGTGTCACCCTTCCAACAGGAAGCACAGCATATAATGTTTCTGTTGTTGTATAACATTCAAAATTCGGAATGTCCCAGAGAGGTATCCTTTTATTCTGTCTGCCAAGGGGCTCCTCTCCTGAGTTCTCCAGATGTCACAGGTTCTGCTTACCCGAGCAGACGAGAGTTTCCAAGAGGACTGACTGGCTCTGGAATAGCACCTATCAAATTTTAATGTGAATGTGATCACCTAGGAATCTTGTTAAAACGCACATTCTTATTCTCCATATCTGCAATGAGGACTCGAGATTTAGCATTTCTCCCAAGCCCCCAGGTGATACCTGTGGTGCTGGTCCACGGGCCACACCTGGATGAGCCCCGCTACCTTCTCATCGATGTCACTCACAGGCAATACAGCCTAAATAACTGAGAAGACTACAGTGGCAATTGTGGAAGTTTTGTTTACGTGGTGTCCAGAAGAAAGAACAGGCCTAGGCCTCTGAAATCGACTTGTTTTCTGAGTATGTTTTCCTTGTAAAATGGAAAATGAAGAAGTTGTACTTGACTCCTGTGGTCCTTTCCAACACTAAAATTCTTTGCTTCCAAGTCTTAAAGTTACATAATAATGGTAATATCATTGTCTTATACTTAACACCATGACACTTCAACATTATGAGATCAATCTAAAAGTATGATTTAAGTAGCATATGGGCTCCTTGAAATGTCAAGGTCACAGTCTTGGTGAATCGACATTTGACTCACTGTATGCATCTAATACTTGAAAGAACATTGTCAAGGTAAGAGAATTCGATTATTCTCAACTACATGGCCTCCTAGATTTTCACTTTAGGAAGTTTTCCTGACATTCCTCTGGCCAAATGACAGCTGCAGTGCTGTATTTATTTTGAAAAAGAGAGCCTCATTTCTTTCACATATAAAGATCTAGGGCATTAATTACTAGATGACAGTAACTCTGAAAGAGCTGTCTGTAGAGATCTTTTTTTAAAAAATGTTTCAATTACAGTTTACATTCAATATTATTTTATACTAGTTTCAGGTGTACAGTATATTGATTACATAATCATAAACTTTACAAAGTGGTCCTCCTAATTTTTCAAGTACCCACCTAGCACCATGCATTGTTATTACAATATTATCAACTATATTATTGCCTATGCTGTACTGTACATCCTCGTGACTACTGTGTCCTCAGAGACCTTGATTATATTCATAACTTGCTGATTTACACATGCCAACAAGCAAATGTAATCTTCCCCGGCCATGAGATGGGGCAGGTGAATTTTTAACTTTTAAAGGCTACATATGAATCTTTCTTCCTTTGGTCTCCTGCAAACACCCATTTCTTTAGAGGCTCATGGCACCTCATAATACCCTCTGCCCATACTCACTCCTGCCACCTACTGACTTCTAGCCTATTCTTTGTCATCCACACACAGCGTTCCTCTACGCCAACAGTTGTCATCCTTCTCCAGTACTTCACTGTTCAAGCGGATGAAACATTCGACCTCACAACCTCGTGTCCTATTCATCAAAGGCAGTGACTCTTTGCCCCTACCCCACCTCAGTGACTTTCTGACGTCTCCAAACACTATCTCCTAGCCTTGCAATAGTCCTAGTCAAATATTCACACTGATAAATCTAGACAGCAGAAAAAATCTGATTCACTGACCCAATATTTTCTCACTCTCCAATGACATCCTCCTAGTTTTTCTTTATCCATTCGAGATTCTATACTGTATATTTATCTCCACTTTCTTAAAAAAAAATCCACTTCTGTTATGGACTAAATGTTTGTCTCCCCCACCAGCAATTCATATGTTGAAATCCTAACTCTTACTGTGAAGGTATTAAGAGGTGTGGCCTTTGGGAGGTGATCAGATTATGAGGATAGAACCCTGATGAATGAGATCAGTGCCTTTACAGAATAGACCTCAGAGAGCTCCTCTCCCCTTCTGCCCTGTGAGGACCCAGCAAAGATGGCACTATGAACCAGGAAGTCGGCCCCCACTAAACAATGAATCTGACAGTGCCTTGATGTTGAATTTCCCAGCCTCCAGAACTGTGGACAATAAACCTCTGTTGTTTAAGCCACCCCATCTATGGTGTTCTGTCACAGCTGCCTGAATAGACTAGGATACTCTCTTCTCCACCACATCCCCTTGGCAATAACCTAGTCCTGGAAGAACCCAACTACCCATTTTCTGCAACCAAGTTGGTGAAGGTTGCTGAAGAAAAAAATCAGACAACGGAGCTCATTAGTTCACCTTAAAGTCATGATCATCAACTTCAGCTATCAAAGGCCAATGTGTCCATTCCTGGAGACCATCCCTTTTCTCCTTCCAAGGGGCTGTGGTTATGATCTCATTAGACACAGCTCACACTCAACAGGTTCAAAATAGAACTTGTTTTCCATCCAGACCTGTTCTCATTCTTTCAGATTTTCTTATTTCTTATTACCATTATCCACAAGTTGCTTAATGCAAACACCTGGGAGTCATTCTTGAGTCCTTGCTTTCCCCCACCCCTGACATAAAATCCACACCAGTCCTATGCTCCAAAATATTTCTTAAATTCCTCTCCACTGAAACCAGTTTAATCCAAGTCTTTCCTATCTCTCCTCTAAATTCTGGAAACACTTTTTAATAAGCCTCTCTACTTATTCTTTTGCCTCTTTCCAAATCATTCTTCACACAGGGGCTAAGGTCATCTTAAAATGTACGTAAGATGATGCCTTTTCTCATCTTCAAAATTCAATGGTTTTCTGTCGCACTCAGAACTACAGCTTCCTTCCTGACCATGACCTGAAAGGCCCTGAATGAGCTGGACAGCCCCTGGACACCTCTCGGCCCCGTCCTGTGTGGCTGTTATTCCATGCGGTCCAGAAAAAAAAAATGACCTCGTCCCATACAGCTCTTAAGTTCCTCTTGTAATTATCTTATGTAATTGTCTCTTTACTCACTGTTATTTCCCCATTAGACAAAAGGCTCCCTGAGGTCAGAACCAGGTTTATCTTGTCCATCACTGCCTCCACAACGCCTGGCACGCAGTAAATAAGAATCCAATAAATATTCTTTGTTGTTGAATACCTCAAAAATGTCAAGGCCAAGTGAGATGTAATAGGTCTCCAGGTAAAATACCTCCTTCTACTCATCAAGACATGTAGGCCCAAAGCAGGTGATACATCAACATCATGGTTACTGGCTGAGCACGGAATAAATGCATCTCCTGATGTCCTGATTGTGTCCCAAAGGCCTAGTCTTTCAAATTTTTGGTGTGCCTTCTTTCTCACCTTTCTAACTCATTTACAATCCTTTCTTTAAACATTTGTTTGCCTTCTTCTGTGCTACTTTTTCAGTATTAAAATGTAATTATGCTCATTTACTACAAGTATATTTTCCATGTCATCAGTGCAATAAAATAGTGAACTGGATACAGCTTTTCATTTTGTTTTTTGCAAAATTAGCTCAATTTATCATTATTGATATTGTCTCGTCCCTCCCCCCTCCCCCCATAAGACTGACTAGCTAAGAGAAAGAAACTGCAAACTACTCCTAAATACTCGGAAAAAATATCGAGGATGGGTATTTTTATTCTGGAAATAGCTTTTAATTTTTGAAACAACAGAAAGAGGTGCAAAGTAAAAAAAAGTATCTTAGAGAAAGAAAAAAATAAATGGAGATTAACACAATGAAGAAATAATAAAGGTGGGAAAAGTGGAAGCAGGAGGGGCAGGATGGCGGAAATGGTTTGGAGAGAATTAAAAAGGTTTCCAGCAGGGGGGCTGCTAACTGGGATGTAGTCTCATCAAAGTCACAGGGGTGGAGGGGTGGAGGTGGAGGCAGGAGTTCGAATTCCGCTTCTCCCAATTTCACCCATAGTGCTGAGTGATAATTAACCATGGCCCATAATAAGTTTTTTTCCATCTAAAAGACAAACTGCCTGAGGAGGAAAAACTGACACCAATTCTTCTCCAAAGGATGGGAAAGATAATGGAAATCTCTTGACAAAAATCCTCAGTATCTCTCTGCCCTATTTTAAGAGAAATATTTTTAGGGCATAACTTTTAACAAGTTTCGGCTGAGGCTGAACACAGGGTTCAAACATAATTTAGGACACGTAAAGACGAAGCCAATTACTTCCTAACGTATAATGGCCTAAACATACCATGGTCCCATAATTGGGTAATAAATAAAATGACTCCTAGAAATACTCCCGTATTCGCAAAACAGTGATGTGTGATTTTCAATGAAATGCGCCGCATCAACCCAAAAAGCGGAAGGCAGACAGGCTATCAGGGAGGCTAAGGTAACCTGCCCGTCCTTCCCCCTGGGGCACATCCTACCTGGGATGATGTAGCTCCTGGCCTCCTTTCTCCTGGGCCCAACCTCCGGACTCTCTGGGAGCTAGGGGAAGAGCAAGAGGAGTTGGGGGCGGAATCGGTGGAACAGACACCTTTCCGTTTCCTCCCCACTGCCCACAACAAGGTGCCAGGACCTCAGGAACCCCGCCAGCTCCGGACGGACGCCCGCAGAGGGCGCGGGATCCGGGGAGGACAGACGCAGCGCGTGGCGCCGACTGCATCTCGACCCTCAACTCTGCGACCGCCCCCTCGTCTCGCGCCCTTCTCCGACCTGCTCACCTCTGCGCCCTCCGCGCCGGGCAGAGCCCGGCCTGCAAGACTCTCGCAGCGGCGCCGACTCCCCGGGGGCTGGCCGGGGCTCCAGGGCCTAGGGACTGCGCCTCCGACCCGCGGCTGCAGGGTGGCTGCCACGGCGTTCGCGCTCCGCCGCCTGCCCGCCTCCGCCGGCTGGATCGCGTAGAACCCGCGGGGAAGCGGGCGGGGCGTGCAGGGGGCAGGGGTGGGAAGCGCGCGGAGGCCGGCCTCGCGGTGATGCGCCCCTAGGGGCTGCGCTCAGGCAGGGTGCGGAGCGCGATCCGGCCGGGGCGGCAGGGACTGGAGGGCCCCGCGGGGAGGAGGGAGGGCGGTGGGAGGGCGGTGGGGCGCAGGGAACTGTCAAGGAGTTCGAATGGGTCAGGGGAGAGCCTGGGAGGACGAAGAACGCCGAGTGGGGCAAGCCGCCGGAGTCCCGGCCGCACGACTCCAGTTTTGAGCTCCCACCCCGCCCCCAACGGGAGCAACTGAGCAGATATCTACCCCTGGCCTTTGCCCCTCTGCAGGGCTCCCCCAGGACTCCTTTGAAACAGCTCTAGAAAAATGAAGCCCACTTTTCCACTCCACTGCTTTTGTGCTTTGTGGTCGCCTCTCCGCTCTAGACTTTGCTTCTTATTACGCCGCAACTCCCAGATTTCCTCTACCCTCAGCTCTTGTCAAGTCTCCAAGAAACTGCTTTCTCTCCTGGACGTGTTCTTTCTCTCACCTCTAATTGTCTTTTGGCTGGACAGCATTTTGTTCAAAAATGCTCTTCGCCAACCACATTTTAAAACTCCCCCACAGCCAACTGCCTGTTGACTTTGACCCTCACTCTAGCCGTTGCCACTGGAACTTTGGTCTTGGTGAATAGGGGGTTATACCCGAAGTCAGGAGACTTGCGTTCCTGGTAAAGCTTCTTAAACTTCAGGGGCCAAAATGGCCTTAAGTGTTCAGGAAATACCTCCCTGCAGATTACCAAAGTAGTCAGGTATCGTTCATCTTTTGTGTAGAAGGCGTTGTAACAGTGGGGAATTGTAACCCACCCCACCATTCTTTTGAAAGATTCTGTAAGTGCTGACTCTGACTCATATGTAGCTGGTAGACGAACAGCATGTTACTATAAGAATTCTAGGAACTAACTTCCAAAGATCCAGACTCTGTCCTGCAGGCATTCTAGCTCCAGATTTCTGACTTTCAAACAAAAACCAGATGGATGCATACCAGACCTTGTCTTGACCAGTTTCAAGGTCTTTAAAGATGAGAATAGACTGTGCTCCTCTGCAGGAGAGAACTTTTCACTGCCCTGCCCTTGGTCTCTTGTGCTTTCCCTCGGCCTCCTTATATAAACCTCTGCCTGCACTGAGATGTTAGGATGGGCTTCAGGACACAAGTCCTCCATCCCTCTGGTCGCTAGCACCTGAATAAACCCCTTTCCTTTCTCCACCAGCACCTGTTCATGAGTTCAGCTTTCTTTGTGTCTGGCAACCAAAGCTGGGCTCAGAGACAGTGTCAGTAGAAGAAATGAGAGATCTTTATTCTCAGAGATAAGATAATTTACGAAAAGTTCTCAAATTTGGGGATTTTTTCATATGTTAGTAAATTTCCATTTCAGGAAATTAAGTTTAAAAATTATCTCTCCCTGTGGTTTATTAACCAGGTAACAGCCAAGAAGGGGGTCTTGGATCGATCACTGGACACTGCACTTTCCCCTGTGAGGTCCACAAACAGATTAACCTTTGCAAATGCTGCTTTGTACAGCTGGGGACATCCGGTACCCGGTCAAATACTGGTACATCCCTTGTTTGATCTGACATGTGCCTTCTCTCCCACTGCCAAATATTATTAAGAATTAAGGTTTAGGCATAAACTAAGCTTTTAGTTATGTGTCAGGGTGTGGGGTGTTGACAACTGGTAAAATTCTTCCCATTTTGGTAACTGGGAAAAATTAAATTTCATACCAATTTTTGTTATTTCACTTCCACACTACTCTCAAATAATGAAATCAGCATTTTTTCCTAGCACTTCTGGAGAACAATTGGAGGACATTCATGAATCTTAGCAGTTAATGAAAGTGTGTAGCTTTAAAAAAAAGCATTATATAACTTTCATAAAGGGTTATTACAAAATATATCATTTTTAACTATCCTAGAACCATAAATTATTGTATAAAACATATAGGTAAACTATGCATTTCAAATATTTTTAAAAGCTGTCTTAACAGGAACTATCCAAAAATAAAAATAAAATCAAGTGACAGGTAAAATCATTATCCTAAAAGAGAATCAATGAGTCAATAATTTGCAGTTTTCAGAAGGAATATCTGTTTTTCATTCTTAAACTATTAAAAGAAGGAAACATTCTTGGTGGAAAATTTCATGTAGTGAAATGTGTTCCCCCAAAATTGTTGGTATTGATGCAAAGCAGGATGCCTTTCAGCTCATCCCATAGTAGCTATAATTTTTACTACTGCTTTCCAGTTGGAGTTTCTGAGTGTAAAAATGATTTTGCAAGATTCTTCCAGATCATGACATGTCTGCTGAGAAATCTCTTCAGTTCCTTGAAGTAGTAATTGGTTCCACTGAAGTGCAGCAATAATTTATTAAATGAACCTCTCTCTAGTGGCCTAAAGGTGTTAACAAAATTTCTTCTTTGAAAGTATTCTACAACTAAGTAACTTGAGAGAGGCAGCTTCCAAACTGTGTAACTTTAAGCACTAGTCCCTCCAGGTGCACCTCCAGTAATTCATTCACTAGAAAGTATTGATTGAACTCCTGCTGTATGCCCTGGCTGGGGCACTAGGAACAATGGGGGAAAACCCAGATATACAGGGAGGACATCAAAAAACTGGAGTTTATTTATAAAAAATTGACTATTCTTAAATGTTTAAATTTCAGTCACCTTCAAAGTACTCTTCATTTGATGCAATACACCTATCGAGAGAATTTTTCTACTGCTAAAAGCAGCTTTTGAACTGGTCAATTTTGATGCTGTTTAGTGCTTCTGCTATTTTTTTCACTTCTTCCACACAGGCAAACTGTTTCCCTTTGAGGACTTTTTTATTGAGGAGACAAAAAAAGTCACTGGGGTGAGACTGGGTGAATAAGGAGGGTGGGGCATGGGAGTCATGCCGTTTTGGGTCAAAAACTGCTGAACGGTCAGCGCAGTATGGGCATGTGTGCTCATAAATCACCCATCATGAAATGGGCCAATGTATATGATCCATAATATTGGTGTAGAATAGTTTTCTTAACCCTAAACTTTAGGAAAATACATTTTCTGATTCATTTTACTGAAAAGTGATAATTTAAAAAATTTCAGTATAAACACTTATGATTATGGATCTCATGGGTGACCCATTTTCTAACTCAGTATGACCATGCCATATTTTTTGCATTATCATTGCATCAGCGCCTAGCAGTATCACCATGTCAAACCTTAATGAGAGAACTCTCACAGATGAACAATAAGAGACAACCCAATTATAAAATGGTCAAGGGATTTGAATGCACATTTCTCCAAAGAAGATATACAAATGAACAATCATTATTTCATGGTTTCATGTTATTTCATCATCTTTTTGATACCTGGATTAAGATGTAAGTTCTGGAAATAATTGAATCATCGCCAACATTACAGATCCTGTTGTTAGTATTCAGCAAATGAAACCAGCTTTAAGAAACAAAACCCCACTGCTATTTTTATAAACATAAAGGCTTGATCCTCAAAGGAATCAAAGAGGATTAGAAATGGAAGATATATTAAATAGGAATCTCTTTTAATCTCTATTTTATTACTTTCAAAAATATATTTAATTTTATTTTAAAAAACATTTAAGAAAACTTGAAATGTTCTTTAAAGTATTATAATTGTTCTCAAACTATCTCTGAGGAGAGATTGCCATTTATTTTTAAACAAAAGTTGTAAGAACTGATCACAATGCTTATAAATAACAAAGTACTAATACTTAATTCCATACAATACACCAAAATAGATTCTATTTAGGTCAAAGTGTTAAAATTTAAAAGTCACCTGATAAAGAAAACTTTTAAAGAGCAGAAATAAATATTTGCTTGATTTCTAGTCAGAAAGGTAAGTTTGACTAGATGGAAGAAATCCCAAAATAAAGATTTATAATTTTAACTAAATAAAATTTAAAGTTCTATATGTTTTTTAAAAATTGTAAAATGAATGAAAATGTTTGCTGTAAAATTAACAAAAAATTAATGTTTTAAATATTTAAAATAGGTCACAAAAATTCAGAACAGAAGCAAAAGTTTAAGGTTCAATAAATAGGCAAGATAATTTTATGAACACTTTTTAAAAGATTTAGTTTATTTTTAGAGGGAGGGGAAGGGAGGGAAAGAGAGGGAGAGAAACATCCCTGTGTGAGTGCCTCTCACACACTCCCCCACTGGCGACCTGGCCTGCATCCCAGGCATGTACTCTGACTGGGAATCGAACTGCCAATACTTTAGTTTGCAGGCCTGCAGGCCTGCACTCAATCCACTGAGCCACACCAGCCAGGTAATGAACATTTCTTTTAATAAAGAGAAAATATAACTGTTTAATGAACAGAGACATTGAGAAAGGTACAATCTACAGGCTTCCTATAATCTGTAGTCTTTTCCTGTTTATAAATTTTTAGCAGTCAAGTATTTCCCTCTTTAAACAAATCACCAAAGGTTTTACCTCTTAACAATTTGCACTGTATCTTTGTCAAAGCAAAAAGTAAAATGCAGGTCATTGGTTTACAAATGCCAAGGACAAGATTTTTCCTGTTCTTAGTTTTATTATGCAATTGTATGTTAAAGTAATTACCAGGTTTTCCAATATTCAACGCATATACTTGGCCTTATCTTAATTCCTAGATAATTTTACAGCAGTAAATTTACACAGAGAATTTAGGTAAATTTATGAGAATCATAAATGTTTTGAGGCCATGTTTTCCAGGATTATGTCCTTTAGTTTAGAGGGTGCATATTCTATTTTAAAACCATAACTTTCATTCTTGTGTTTTTTTAAACTGTTAATTTATTCTACAAATTGAGTGTATTTTGTGCACCACTCTGTAAGGGGCTGGAGACACTAGCAGCAAAGCAGATCCTGACCCCAGGAAATATTTTACTTGGGGCTGTCAATCGTGTGTGATAAGGTGTTGAAAATCACCCAGCCTGGTTTCAGAAGCTGTAACCCCCGCTAAGACTGAGGGAGTGACCTTCAAACTGTAAGCCACTAAGGAGACAAAGCTTATCTCCCTGGAAGGAGTGCCCCTTCTACAACTTCTACTTCATCCATAACTGGCCCCCAGTGCTTGGTCAGTTAGCCAATGATGGGTAAGATTCCCAAAAGAGGGGCACAACCTAAGCCAGGCATGATCACATGGGAGGCCCCCAAGGAAGGAGTTGGGGTCTATAGCAAAAGGGGGTGAGGGACCCTCACCCCTCGGCTTTGACAAAGCCTGAGTCCTCATTCTGTCTGTGAGAAGTCTCCTAATCTCTTGGCTGCCTTACTTCCCCTGCCTGACTTAAGCCTGAAACAATGACAGAGGGTGGTGCAGCCCTGTGCTGCAAAGGGTGGGTTCCCTAGGGTAATCAGGCCTCAGAAAGAATATG